>JAJEKB010021543.1:47773-85261 GCA_022393335.1 Macrotrachela quadricornifera | reverse complement strand
CCCCCCCGCGAGATTTCTTTCCTTTCAGTTATTTTTTTGTAGAGACTCATGTGAAGATACAAGATCATTAAACCAGAACGTGGACTTTTTTACTGTTAGCAAAAAAACTGATATTTTAAGAAAGAGTGAATTTCCATATAAAATACCACAAAAACAGTTAATACTTTGATGTTTTAGTTATTGAAAATTGCTTTTGATGGGATATAAACACGATATTCAGAATCAGCGTGCTAAAATCTACCATAAACTTTATTTTTTAGCGTGAAACATTCCCATTAAAATTTTTCCCCTACTCCCCCTCAGCGTTTTTACTTGATAATTTTTACCTGTACCCCCCTACGGGACGAAATTTTGATGGAAAATATTTCGCGTTAAAAATTAAAGTTTTTGGTGTATTTTGACATGCTGTTTCTGAATATGATGTTTATTTTTCATAAAAAGCAACTTTTGACAACGAAAATCTTAAAAAACTAGCTGTTTTCTGATATGTTTTGCCTCTTAAACTATGCCTCTTCAGAAGTTTGAATCCTACTAATAAGGATTGACATAGTTTTTTTGCTATTCTTTTTTTATTTGATAGATTTTATAAAGTTGCATTTGTGGTGAAAGGTTCACTTTTTAGCTGCAAGTCTTTCTGAAGTTATAGATTAAACAATGTCTGTCGTACGTTGAAAAACAAGTGTTAAAAAGAGAATTATTTATGATAGGCAGTGGTCGTCAGGATAGTCATTGAATAAGATGATTTTAATTTTATTTTGTAGAGAACATTTAGTTGTATATATAGTAAAAATTTGGTTATTATTCATGCAACTATGGATAAGATATAGCTCTTGACATAATAAGGGAATAAATACCCATTGATGATGATGCTTCTCCTAAAATATTGATTTTTTTCCTAAGACTAAAAAAGTCCACGTTCTGGTTTGTTGATCTTGTATCTCCATATGAGTCTCTACAAAAAAATAACTGAAAGAAAAGAAATCTCGCGGGGGGGTATATGCACCACTTCCTTTATTATTGAAAGGAACATAGAAAAATAGTTTTATATATACATTATTTAGATGAATCAAGAGAAAAATGACTGAATTCAAATTTATAATTTTAACTCATTGAGTATCAGTGTAATTTATAAAATACGATTTTTTCGAATTTTGTATTTTTTCAATGACTTCCAAAGACAATCTGATATCGAGATACGTTCTTTTGTATGATATAGAGGATCTATATTTACAATAAAGTCATTGACGTGATAAACATGATCATTATTTGGAAGGCCAATATTTATGCTTAATTTTATGCTATGTTTGAGTTTATAGTAAAATCCTAACCATGACATTAAATGACTGTAGTAGAATAAAATGAGTATATTTAGTGATCAATGGCTAGAATATATACTGTTGTAAAAAAATAGTTACAGTCAGTATTTCAGTTATTTTGTTACTATAATAAAGGACATTTTTTTATAAGTATCTTTATTTGTCAATAATTTAGGAAATCGAAATGATAGCGGAGTACAGCTTCCTCTATAAAATAGGGGACATTTCGACATAAATATTCATATAAGAATTATGACTCTCCTGAGGTCACACGAATTTTTGGAACGCCATTCCTATTGTAAATAGTAGAAACATGGATAGCACATTTTTGCCACTCCCAAAATATTTCGTTTTTTCATGTTGGAATTAAGTTAGGAGTAATTCTAGTGACAGCTCGAAATCAATTTCTCACTTATACCCATACTCCCCCATAGGAATAGACATAATTCTTCTTTGCCATTCCTATGGAGAAGTGTAGACATGGGCTGACAATGACTTTAAAGATTTTTTTAAAAATATGATAAAAATATTAATACTATACTCTTAATGTCTAAAATAAGACAAGTCATAGAAATTTCTTCTTTAGACAAAGCCATGGTACTTAAAGGGTTAAACTGAACTTAAATATATTTATTTCTATATAATTACACAATGTTCCTGCTTGTCTGATAGTGAATATACATATCAAATATTTAATCATTACGTTTATCAATTGAATTTATAAAATATAAAATAAACTAGATAAGTAAAGAAAAAAAAACATTATTCATATAAATAAATGTAATTAAGATAAGATAAGATAATATAAAGATCATTAACTAAGTAATAATATGGCATGTGCATCTTCTTATTCTCTCTCTTTTACTTTTCTTCTATTAATATTGATATGAAGATGGGTCTTTAGGAATATATCATCCTTATATCTCAGGCACGAGCAACTCGACAAAAACAATAAATAAAGACACCAACCAAAGAGTATACGTTTAGAAAGTCATGTTTATTATTATGACTTTTTTTTTACTATTGCGAATGAGATATGGTACATAAATAATCCCAGTTTCTTGATCAATTAAAAAGGTTTCTGTTTAAAAAAAAGAGAATGAGAAAGACCATGTAAAGCAACAAAAACTTTATTAATATACTAGTTGTATAAATAATTTTTTTTTACTTATACATTTCTATCTTTATAAAAAATTATTGATAATAATATAATACCATAAAGAAAGTACAATTCTATATATATATTAAAAGTACAAGCAGTACTTTATATTTGTTCAATTTATATCAAATATATATATATAAGGATTATCATTAATTAATCTCTTCTTTAGTAAAAACTATTAAAGTCAAAACTGATAGTTTAAAATCATATTTCTTAATTATTTTTTTCTATTAATAGAATTTTTGAACTTTCTTCTCTCACTGATTAAAAAAAAATATCAATCTATTATGCAAATTTTACAAATATTAGCTATTTTATAGTGCATACACATGAATAAATGAAGATAATAATACAAGATAACACATGTGTTACAAATGTGCCACTAATAACTCAAATGTGTATTACATTTATAAACAAAAAACGGATCGTATCTTTATGTTAATAATAATAACACTAGTACATTGACGATATATATATATATACTCATTAAATGAATAGAAAGAACGATCTTGATTCTATCAAAAATAAGGACGATGTACATCAAGACATGTTTATATTATTTTACTATACTTTTAATTACAAATGTTTTATTAAGAGAATTTGAATGATAACTATTTTCTTTTTATATTATCGATTGGATGGATAAATTAAAGAAAATGTCATTCGTATGACATTATTTGATCCATAATGATCTTTTGTGATATTATATAAATAATATTAACTTAACTCTTGCATAATGAAATATACATTTGAAAATTTTTCTAAATGACTTTTCATTTGTTACTTGATTTTTACCAATCATAATAAAATGAATACATATATATCATTTTCATCATCATTATTTCTGAAGTTTGGCTCTTGGCTTAATTTACGAAAAGAAAGAAGAAGAAGAAAAAAAACTGAAAATTCAAACATTTAAAATAAAGAAGTAATACAATAAAAAATAATGAAATGATTGCGAGAAGAAAAACAAAAACAGAAAAGCACACACACACACACACACATTTACAAAGAAAAAAGGAAAACACGCAAATTATATACGTCAAATGAACAACAAGAACAACATTGACGACAAGCAGCCAGAAGTAAGAGAGAGAGAGAGAGATCAAGATATAAGATACACCACACACACGACAGCAAAAGAAATAAAGCCGTCTCCGATCAATATACTTGACTAGTCGCACTCTAGATAAATTGAAAATAAGAACCAAAAACAAAAAAAAAAAAAAAAAAGAAAGAAAAAAGTCAAATATGAATAAAAAGAAAGATCGACCGGCGCTTGTCGAGATTGACAAAAGAGAAAAAAAAACGAAAGCTAGAAAACAGAAAGCTGAGCGACGGCGATACTTGGTATCTGGATATACGCGAGAACGTTTTTAGATTGTTTTTTTTTTTTTTATAAAAGAAAAAAAAGTAATAAGTATTGTAGTTATTTGTCTAATAAAGACCACTGGCACGGAGGTTATTTGTTATAATGACATCAGTAACAGCATCACTAGAAAAAAAAACAACCAAACATTCATAAAATTTTATACATATTTATCTATAATAACTTACAAGACAAATTGAACATTCTCAGTATCTGTAGCGCACGTTAAATGACAATAGATTTCCTAAGAAATTGAATAAAAAAACAAAATTATTTATTTATTTTTTTCATTTAATTAAAACAATACTTTTTGCTCGCTCTTATTTTGTGCTACAAATTGAGCTTGAATATATTCGCTTGCTTCTGTATATTCATCTTTACCTTGATATTCCGGAAAACATTTCCTATAAGAAAAATTTTTAAATAAAAAAAAACAAAACAAAATCAAACCTTAAACTTGATCGGGTAATTTTTTCAGAGAATAAATCTTTTTTATTTAAAAATAATATAATTGATGTATTAACAAACCATTTATTATTACAAATTGAATCAAATAAACGTAATGATTCATGCATACGATTTGTTGTTTCATCTTCTACAAGAACCTTTTGATAAAAAAAAAACAAAAAGAAAATTTTAAAATAAAAATTCTTTTTCTTTTAAATAACTTACTTGATCATATTCACTTAATGCAACAATAAATATAATTGCAGTTACATCTTCAAAACAATGTATCCATTTTTTTCGTTCAGATCTTTGTCCACCAACATCAAATACACGAAAATTAAGATCTAAATAAATAAATAAATAAATATAATAAGAAATATGAAACTATAAAACAAACCTTTAAATGTAAAATTAATTTCCACAATACCAGTTGTTTTAACTCGAGTACGTAAAATATCTTGTGTACTTGGAAGATATTGTGGTGAACCAATTTCATTTAATTTATCAAGAAAATATTTTGCTGAATCATTTAATTGATATTCATTTGAACGATTAAAACATTGTTGAACACCATTATCATGCCATAATTTTTTCATTGCATCAAGTAATTCACTTTCAAATGGTTCTGTATCAGCCATACGAGATATTTTGTCCAATACTAAAATAATTTCATGGTTTTTTTTTTTTGTAAAAATTAATATTATATATTTTTTTTGTTTTTTAATTACCCATTGCAGCATCTCGTTCACGATCACTTGAACCGAATTGAACATTAAGAGTTTCCATAGCTCGAATAATTGTTGCTAATGATTGTATTGTATTTGAATAAACAACTTCACGATACTGTTCAAAATCTTCTTTTGAATATCCATCCATATGAATAATTTTCATTTGTTTTAATATTGTTGATTTACCAGATTCACCAGCACCTATTTATTTCAAAACAAAAATAGTTTTCATTTTTTCATTCAAAAAAGAAGAAAACATACCGAGCAATAATAATTTAACATCTTTTGCAGCTCGTTCAGCATCTTCTTTTAATTGTTTATCTAATGCTTTACTTCTTTCCATAGCTTCACGCTCTTCTGAGCTCATACCAGATGCACAAAGACCCATTTTTGATGGAAGTAGCTTTCTACGTAACTAAATATAAGAATATATATATTTATTATTTATTTGTTTTTTAAAATTATAATTATTAATCATAAGATCTATTTATATAATGAATGACGTCATTGTATTCAAATCATACTATCTCATTTAATTTTATTGTTAAAATTAAAAGAATAGCTTAATTGTTTAAAGAAATATATTGATTAATGATAAATTTTCTTATACTCGATTTAAATAAATAAAAATGTTCAAAGAATTTTACCTACCCAATTCATGTTATTGAAATATTCTTTCCTTTTAATAAAAACGTAACAAAGTGCTTTTTGTTATTTTCCTGTACTTCCGTTTGTCGACTCACATAAATACATATAAAAAAACGCCTTCGGTTCTTTTTTTGTATTATATATATATATAACAATCATCTAACTTTGATGATCGGAAAACGTAGAAATTGCGTGTCAAAAATCGCTTTAACTAATTAAATAGAAGAAGAAAAAAAAAAATCTTTTTCTCTTGGGCTTTCTTTTAATTTAATATCAGATTTAATAATAATAAATACGAACAGACCTCAGACATACTTTTGACTTTCGAATGTTGTTTATAAATGTTCTCTATTTCTGTTTTATTTTTCCTTGTTCTTTATCTATTTAGTGTTTGTGTTAGTTATTAATAGTAGAACTATTCTGCCTTTCCCTTTTTTTTTTTGCTTCTGCTTCTTCTTCTCAATGTTCTCTTATTTCTCCTTTTACTTTTTACCGATATTAGTAGCTGTTTACGATTGAAGAAAAAAAAAAGCCTTGTAGAATTGTGTGTGCGTGAGTGGTGTATATTATTTGACAGATATATGTTGAGCAAAAATAAGAAGATTCTTTTTTTTTTTTTTACTTACCATATTGAGTTATTTAATATTCTTTTCTGTTGATGGGGTAGTTTTAAATACAAGAAAAAAAGTATATCATATTATTAACATTATTCTGTAGTTAACTTATTTTCTTGAAATGTCTCCGCTATGCTTTATGACAACGGAATATTTTCTCTATTTCCTTTTTCTACACTTTTTCTTCGTCTTTATTATGTTGTATTATCGGACGGGTTTTTTTTTTTTCTTTCTAGAATTATTATTGTCATTAAAAAACTAGAACTAGTACTATATCGTTAGTCATTTCCATCCTAGTTAAACAATATGATATGTTAATACTCAATAGACCATGACTGTTAAACAGGATGAAAAGAATTATTGAAAAAAAGAACATAAAAGAAAAAAAAGATTAGGTCAAGTAGTTGAACACTTGAAATTCCCATTCAAAAAAAACAAACGCAATCTTTCTATTTTTATTTAAAAGATAAAAAAAGAGATTACCTGAAAAACAATATATATGTATATATATTATATGAAGATTTGGTTGGGTTATATTAACTGATGTTCAATTCTCTATATTTGATAGAATAATATATTAATTAATTGAATCCAAAATAAGATTCATACCCTTTTATTTTTAAATAATAAAACATTGTTTGTAATTATTCATTCAATAAAATTTTATGTCTGAAAAATAAAAATCTTAATTTTTTAATTCCTATTCAATATTATTGTTAATGCTTATGAATTAAAGAAACAAAATAGAAAGCGAAAAAAGAAAATGGAATTGCTTTTGCTATTAAATGTTAGTAGTGATGGTAGAACTAATATTGTTGTTGTTGTGTTGTGGGTCGCCGCCTACTCTACTCTGCACACTACATAGATAAAGAAGAAGAAAAAAAAAGAAGAAAAGAGATAGAAGAGAGAAAAGCTTTTCTTTATTGCTGGTGCTTCTTTTTTTTTACGGAAAATTCTTCTTTCTCGCTATTTGGCCAATAAGCAGCAGTTGGATCTGAACTGCTCGCGCTCGTTCGTTTGCTTATCGCAATTTTTTTCCTATTCTTTTCTTCTTTTCTTGTAATAGAGTAGATAATAGTTCACACTCGTCGTTGGTCGGGTAACAGCTGCCGACGAGCTATCCTCCCGCCCGTAGACGCTTCGCTGATGCCGTCTTTCTGTATTTTTTTCTCTCTCTTCTTCTTCTTCTTCTTGTTCTTGTTAGTAAGCAATGATGACGAACGGACGGACGAACGAACGGTCTGTAGTACGACGATGGAATTTCTTCTTCATTAATGTGATTAGACTGCTACTGCTCGACGGCACGCAGTGTTCTCTACAACCACCATCATCAAACAGGCAACACCATAAGATAAGAACGATGATGGTGCTGTTAAAATAGAGTACGATTGCCATCAGTATTCAATAGAAAACATTAGTAGAAGAAGAGGAAAAAGAGACGATACATGCATACTCAAGCGGATAGATAGACACACAGACAAACGAGCGAAGATGTCAAAGTATAGAATGCAAAAAAAAAAATGATAGAGAAAAACTTGATTATGCTACCAAAGAGATTGTAGTTGACGAACACACTAAAGAATAATATTCTAATAGAACAACTCAATCTTTCTATATTTTTATATCAAGAAAAAAATGAAACTATCTTTCCGACTCATTGATTTTTCCTCTTTTCTCAAATTAGACGAACCAAAATATAGTATTATTCATCAATATTCTGATATTTTGACATATCTCTCTAGAGATTTAATTAAAAATATATATATATATATTTTTTTTTCTCTAGAAAAAATTTTATCATTATAATAATATTTATATTAAATAAAGAAAAAAGAACTTTACTTAATATCAACATTGAATAAAAAACCAGTATCAAACCTTGAATAATAATCCATCGATAGTTATTACGAAAAGAAGATAGTCATACTCGAGGTTACATTTATACTTTATGAGAATAAAAAACAGCTGCTTTGATTTATATTAAATAAAAAAAATTTCTCCAACTAGAATTAAAAAAGAAGAAAAAAATTCTAAATGATTTTAAATCTTTCATGACATGTCATCATTTGTGCTTAGATAAAAGATTGTCTTCTATTTGCTCTTTTATAATCAATATATGAAGTATTATTTTGTGAATAGTGACGTGATTAAAAATTACATTACTTACAGAATTTTGCACTCAACTGAACCCTTTTATTTTAAAAATATTATAATATATAATAATTTTATTGAGAATAAAATTATTTATTTTTTTTGTATTAGAACTAATAAAAAAAACTAACAGATAGCTACATCTTATTTTAATTAAAATCAAAATTTCGTTTTTTTTTCTTTAGTACTAACGAAAATATTAGTATACTTCATAACATATGATGCACTGTTTTACCGGAAATTATATTAAGTACGTATCAAGATTACGAGTAGCGTTAGTATTTATTGATCACGAAAAAAAGAGAAGAAAGATTTTATTTTTAAAATAATTTAGAAAATTTTTATACTCTTAACCTTTATTCTTCAATATAATTTTCATCGAGATATATGACTATGATAGTTAAAGAAATAATTTCTAATATAAAAATAAAAATCAATGTTAACTTGTGATAGTGACTCAATATTGACAGATTTTAAGGAAAAATAATAATAATGACTAATATTTAAATAAATATGTTATCATGTTAGTAGTAAATATTTTATGAAAATGTTCATTAATAATGATATTTTATTAGTTGTCTTTTTTTTTTTTATAAATATTAAGCATGATTTTATTATTGATAGTAGATTTGCGTCACAAAATATGAGCATGTTTAAAAAAATATCATTTTAATCTAAAACTAACTATTCACCTGGATTCTATTTCCTTTTATTTAACAATTTTGCAATATGTGTTAAGAACATTCCATTAACCTAGTTTTGCGTATATTGAATGTAATAAAATATTTCTCTTGTGTATATATACTGTTGAACTGTAAGAAAATTTTTTAGAAAAGTGAAGGAAAAAAAATGTTTATTATAATATTCATTTTTTTTGCATACTAACGTCATGAATACTTGACTTCTTTTTATAATAATAAAAAAAAAAGATCGGGTCATATTGACACAAAATAATTGATTTTGAAAGGCTTGAAAAAAAAAGGATATATCGTTCGCTATTGATTTGTATTCTTATGAATTTAATTGTTTCTTTGTTGAAACGATCAATCGCTTTTTTGCTTACTTTTTGTTAATTCTTGAGCATGAAGAGGCTCAATTTGATTATATCAATATATTTAACAATGGGCTTTGTATAATAAACTTAATTTTCTTTATGAATCAATCATTTCTAGATTGTTTAGTTGTTATAATAAAGAAATAGAGCATATCGTACATCTTTTTTTCCAGATCTTTATACAAATAGATTATCTTAAATCAAGATATTCCTTTTTTCTGATAATTATGGAGAGATTAACGACATATCTTTCAAGAAAAAAAAATCAAGTTTCTATGTGACGGTTCTGTGTAGAGAAAAATATGTGATAGATATTATTATAAACATTTTTGTCATTTCCGACATTTTGAAACATAGCAATTTTTCATAGATATTTTTCGTTTAAATTTCAAATAAGTCAAAAGATTTTTTGTCTATAATTATTGTAAAGAAATCCATAATACGTCTTTCATTCAAAAAGAATTATTAGAGATATATGCACAGCAATCTATGTTGAAAATATTTTAGTACATCTGATATATGTGCGAATAACATTTAATTATAAGATCTTAGGTTCAATATAATATAATTGATTTGTTAAAAATAAATTTGAGAATTATACTGAAGAATATTTTTTGTATTAACTGATGTTAATAGAAGTACGCAGTTGAGAAGAAGAACAATATTATATTTTTGTCTGTCATGGGAGTGATATATGAAATGGGTATTCAGATACCAGATGGATTATAAATATATAAATCAGAAAAATAAATAACATGCCAAATTCTTTTATAATTATTCAATATTATGTATGAGCCTGAAATAGTACTTATAGGACAGATAAAAATAGTATAATGCTATATTATATTAATTTTAGAATAGGTAAAAAGAAGAATATTCTTTTTTGGTGATATATTGAAAAATACATGATTCATTCTAATAAAACTATGAATATTAAAATGAAAAATTGTAATAAAAAAAAAAAAGTCAAGTTTGGTTTTCTTAAAAATAAAAACGATGAAATTGCATCATTCAATTGAAAGATATATATGTCAATAGTGTAATAATCCATGATTTGATTCATTGTATGACGCAATACTATTGAAAATCGAAACATAATTTTCTCGCATCAATATTAGATTGATTGTATTCAACGAACTTAAATTATTTGTACTTGATCTTATTATGAATGTTTCATTTAATTGATTTCCATCATATCTAAATAAACGTGATGAGAATGACAATTTCATCATTTTTAGTATTATACATTCTATAATCAAATAAGAACTTCAATAATATTTCAGGCACAATAAGTACCTTTATTTGAAAAGATAAATAATATGTTGTTTCAGAGAATGATTTTTCTGTAACTATCTTGGAAGTTACACGGGCAAGTTATATCTAATCAGTTAAATTTCATCCGATAGAATTACTTAACCAAGGATTGTGTAATATTAGGTCTTCTGAATATGCAATATGTGACACTAGATTAAGATACCTTTTTCTAGCAAATAAGTAATTTAACATTAGATGAGCATGAAGTTAACGGTGATTATCAAGCAATATTGTACATTTTGAGTTTAATGTCTTAATTCATTTACATATTTCATCTATAAAAGCTTTCAAACAATTTTCAATATACTATTTGTGATTTACAGTCTCGCCTTTATTTATACTGTACGTAAAAACAGAACTATTTAGTTTAAAAAATATATGAAACGAAGCTTTTATTCAAACTTGTGTTCATGAATAATAATTTTTGATGATGTATCGTCACTAATCCAGCTAGCATAATATGACTTGCTAGTAATCTATCTAAAATTTATTGGAAAGAATTTAATTTGCTATTATTAATAACAGAAACTATCCTAAACATTTCATCAAATAAAATTAAAAGTGTCTTTTGATCTTCATATCTTTATTTAATGCTCTCAGAACTTATAGACACTCGTAACTATTGTAAATAGATTTAATATACTGAAATTATAAGATACATACTTCTCATATGAGTTTTTTATTTTATTTTGGTAACGTCTATTAATCAGTAATAAGTTTTACTTATCTAATTTAATATTTTATAGAATCAATTTGAAAATCTAGCAATTAAATAATTTACTTGTAGATTAGTTATTAAAATGAGTAAATATTTATTTTACGATCCTATAAATGATGGCTAGTTAACTATTCAACATTCATTTAAAAGAATGTGAATACGATGTTATTTCGTGTTTTTTTAAATATGTATAAGATAATAAATATGCTCTTTAGTTGCTTATGCTGAAAAGTATTGCAGATAAAAGTATAGAACAAAATATTCCAAATCGAGAAGCACTCATACATAATACAGAATGTGCTATAAATATCATTTCTTGAAAATCTTCAATATCACCAATGTATTTAAACTGAATAGTCTAATCTTACAAGGTATTTTAAAGGAATATTTTGATCTTTTATGTTAAAGTTAAATTTGTGTATTTGATAAAAACGTTTCATAATATTGAGTCAAAATAAGTTCACATCTGGAAAATGTTTATTTCTCAAATAAAACTGTAGTTACGTTCTTCGATGACACTACGAGAAAGAATAATTCATGTACCATGGGAAAAACAGCAAATAGTGCGGGAAAAAGAAGCACACATATTTTTGACCTGATATTTCTCGGTTAGCTTTCACAGAAACATGACCATCGTATACAAGAACATCATAAAGAATGTAAAGAAATGAATATTTGATGATAGAATATTGAATACTCCATTGTTTGTTCCTGAAGATGAACGTATATAAGATGATTTTGTATAACTTGAAGGAGGATTAGTCGTGCAATTAGGTTTAAAATCAGGGTAATTTCCTGGTCCAAAACATCCAGTTGTATAAGGATATGTAGTTGTAGCAAAATAACCATAATTACCAATTGAATCAAAGAACATTCCATTACAAATATCAAAACCTGATGTTACCTGTGCACCTGATGATAAATATGGATCATAAATAACATGACCATCTTTTGCAATACCAATCAAAGTTAAAGTTTTTAATGATGAAAATGTTTGAAGTGAATAACTTGATACATTATTTAAACATCCAATTGTTGGTGAACAATTAGTAAGATTACCTTAAGGAGGTTTTACCATACATTCAGTAGCTATATGATAATGATATTCTCCACCATCAGCAGAATGAGATAAACATTGATCAGCACCTTCTGCTGAAAATCCACCTGTTGGATAGAATGGATCAACTTGATTGAGACTATTAACACCATCAATAACTACACCAGCTAATGCATTTAATGGTGTACTAGTTGAAGATTGTACAAAAGCAGAAGCTGAAGGTACAGTCGATTGACTTGATATATTACAAATAAGATTATTAAGTGCTGCAGCAGTTGATGGTGATTGATTAGGTGAATTAACACTAACATCAGGATTGAAATTAACTTCAAAATCTACAGTATGTTCAGAAAGTTGAACACCACTAGGTACCGATGCACATCTTCTTGGAAGACCAATTGATTGAATTCGAATACGTACTGGTGATGAATTGATACAGGTAACACAAAGTTTTTGTTGAAATATACATACATCATTAACAATGGAACCAGGACATGAAATACCTGTTGTAACTGTAATGTCAGCAACTGGTCCATTTGATACAGTTGTTGCAAATCGAGCAGCTATTTGTAAACAATCTTGATAAGAGTTACTTGCTGCACCTGATGTAATGCGAACAACCGCTAGTAACAAGACAATGTGTAGTGATTGTACCATTACGATTATAGTATTATATTTATTTTTCACTTTTGTCTTGTTGAAAGTAGCAAAACAATTTGTATGTTATATATATATATATGCCTTCAGTATACTTCTTTAAAATTACAGACGAACAATAAAATCACTCAAAAAAGTCATGTCTGTAATAGAGTGTAGGCGCATAAGGACTACAAGCATGGCGTCTTTTAATTACTCGTTCGTTCTTTCTAAAAAATAATGTGCTAAGAAATATTTAAATGACATGTATTCAGATTATGAAAGTTCATTGACAAAAAAGTTTTTTTTCTTTCTTTTTCAATCTTGTGGATTGAATAATTCATAAGAATTTGAAACGACATAAACATAACTTTACAATTACGAAGTCAGAAGTAATTTTGATGCTTATAAACAAAAGCATTGAGATTATTCTTGAATATCTACAAGTAAATAACTTTCTTTTGTTTTTTCCTTATAATGAGTGTATTTGGCATCACAAGTTTTATTTGAATAATGTTTGAAAAATACCAAAATAAAGTTATTGTTATTTTTTCTTTTTATTCTAGAAGATACTTTCTATACGACTCATAGTGTTAACAGAACAAACTATTACTTTTTGATTGATAAATGGAATTGCTAAATACTTCGTACAATACGATAAAGAAGATGTATAATTGTTATTTGCCTAACCATGCCTGAACAGTACAATATATTAGAGAAAAAGAGAAGTGAATAAACGAAAGACGGTAGAAGATGTGACTGAGCTTTATATTAAGTATGCGCGTTAGTAAATCTGTCATGATTTTCGTTACAGAAAAAAAACCAAGACAATCTTTTCATTCTTCGTAGTTTTTTCGATAAATATTGTTGTTGAAAGGAACATGAGTTCTTTATTAGAGAACAAACAGTAATTAAAAAAGGATAATTCAAGAAAACAATGACAATAATGGAAAGAGGACAATCAACACATAATATATACATATATATGTGGATAACAAAGTGGAAAAACTCTTAATAGATTCGCATGATCTATATATAAAAAATATTAGAAACAAAGAAAAAAAATGACGCACTTCAAAAGAAATTGTCTTATAATGCATTACATATTTTTTTATTTTTAATATTTTCATAGTAGAATCGATCTCTGATTGATTTCGTTTTAAGATGATTCACCCCAAAAACTGTGAATAAAATTTTAATTTTAGACATATTTTGTTTGACTTTTATAAATATTTCAAAATTTTAGAAAGTAGTTTCATCGATATTATTGTAAGAAAAAAAGAATTTAAAATCCTGACATGGTTTCAGAATTTGTAAAGCTGATTCCGATCTTGTGAAGATTCTAAAGAAACCCAGGTCAAAAAACCAGGCATTAAACCATATCAGAACTTAAAAGATCTTTCTCGTGCATGATTTTTTGTATAATGAAAGAACAAGAGGCAATCATCAAACTTGTTTATACAAAATTAGAGTCAAAATGTTCAACATTCGGTTTTATATTAACATAACAATATAGAATCAATATTATTAATAAGATGATTATTGAGATTGATCAAAATTTATTGAAAAAAATCTCTTTTTATTTAGTATTAGCTAGCAAAGGTGAAGAACATTTTCTGTTCATTTGTATTCGAGAAAACATCGTAAGTGTTGTTATTTTCGTACTTAATCGTTTAAATGTAATTGGTGTTTTTGTTGTTGATATATTCATTTGTGAAGATGATATTGCTGGTGTTTTATGAGATGTTATGTTAGGTCTTGGATTTGGATCAAATAGATTTAAAATATTATGAACATTTGTTTTGGAATTTTCTTGTTGAAAAACAAGTTTA
Organism: Macrotrachela quadricornifera; assembly: GCA_022393335.1. Lineage (NCBI taxonomy): Eukaryota > Metazoa > Rotifera > Eurotatoria > Philodinida > Philodinidae > Macrotrachela > Macrotrachela quadricornifera. Next base: position 70,215 of record JAJEKB010021543.1, on the reverse strand, counting down.
GTTATTTTTGTAATATCTTGTAAATTTTTTTGTTGTCGTAGCATTTTAATTCGTGGATAACGTTTATTTAAATAATTTAAAAGATGTGTTAAATTAGATGATAAATTTTCAAAATCAAACATTTCCATAATTGCTAAACGTAATAATTGAAATTGATCTTGAACAGGTCGAAGTAAAATTGTTTCAAAAAAATTCTTATAAATATGATGTTGAACTATATGATATGAATTTTGACGTTGAGAAGGAATAGTTTGATTAAGTTGAATACGTAAATGTTTTAATTGAGAATTTGAACAGATAGATCGTTGACTATAAGTAACAATCTTTAGCAATAATTACATATTGAAAGTTTTTGATATACCTTTTTTGACATCGATTGATAAATTCATTATGTTTAATATCAATTTCTATATAATCAAACATATTTTTTAATTGAATATAATCACGAACAAATGGTGATGCATCTGTTTTAGTTAATAAAGTTAAAACAAGATCATATCGTCCACAAAAAACAGCTAGAAATATATAATTTAATAATATTCTATTAAAAATATTCTTATCTTACCTAAAAGTAAAGGAGTAAATCCACAAGAATTTCTCTCATCAATTTTAATTGCAAATTTCTTATATATTTCAATTAATTTATCTAATATATGTGTATCATTTCCACCATATAAAATTGCATAATGAAGTATTGTATTTTCTTGTTGATCTTTTGCATGAAAATTTAAATCTAAAGATAATTCATTTAATAAAAATTCAAATAATCGATAACGTTGATAACGAAGAGAATACATAAGTACATTACAACCAAATTCATCACAAACATTTGGTGAATAATGATTATGTGATGAGAGTAATGCACGAATTGTACGACATGCATAATTTTCATCTGAAGAAATACATAATTGAATAAATGTAGGAATTGAATTTAAATTCTTTGATTTATTTGAAGATGTTGATGAAGAAATTGAATAAGTACTTTTAGAATTTGTACTAAATGATATTTGTCGATTTTTTTGATGACTATATGCCATATTACATAGATCGGGTAAATTTGTATTAATATTCGATGGATTCATTTTTATTCATCTTTGACCTAAATAAGTGTGAATATTTATTTCTTGTTTTAATTTTTCTTTTATCTAATCTATTGAAAAAAAAAAGATAAGTACAAATTTTTCTTTAATTTACCTTTATTGATACGAGTAGTGTCAATAAATTATTGCTCGTTCATTTCTAATGAAAGAAAGAAAGAAAGAAAGAAAGAAACTTTTTTTTTTATGATAAAATTTAATTATTCACAGTAGGATATTTTAAATTACAAAAATAAAATTCTTTAATTTAGTCAAATTTCGATTATTTTTAAAACGTTTGATACACATTTTATTTCATTCATAAAATAAAAATTACATTATGAAATAAACAAGTATTGAAAAATGAAATGAATATGGTTTCTCTAACATCGAATATTTGTTTCACATACTTTTCGAAATATTATTTTTAATATTGATGTATGTTGCTACGAAAACAATCTTTATTGTTTGCAATCAAATGTAAGAATTTATTTGTATGTAATCAAAACATTAAATAAATATGATACTTCAGTCTACTAAAGCAGCTGAATTTTGTAATGTTTGTCTCGTAGGAGAAAAATTTAATAAATAATTCCAAAAATAACATATAGAATTGAATGGCATTATTCAGAAATTTTTAATTGATATTAAAATGTTTTAAAGCTTTTGGGCGGAAGCTATATTCAATTCAATACTAACTACTTAGGGCAGTCCAAAAATAGTGGTGGAGGATTATTTTTCATAAACATCGTTAAAAAAACTTCTTTTTTTGTCAGTCGCTAGAGCGTCTTTCGCTCTATAGTTCTCTGTCATATGATCTATATCGAACTAAGATTATAATAAAAAAGTTTCGACAAATACTTTTTTTTTGTGTAGTCTACCTGGTAGCAATAGTGGAAAAAACCATCTATATGTGATTTTTTTTCTCGTTTTTTCTTATAATATCTGACTATCTACACGTACATATGCATTAATGGGTCCACCGCACAGATTTTGTGCACACGTACCGTTCATTTATTTATATTTCAGAACGTCGGAAAAGTAAAAGTAAGTTGTATTCTCTCGCATTTTCTTATATGATGCCCTATATTAGTTTCCAGGAAAGTTCTTCCCGGAAAAAAGAAATAATTTTTCTAGAAACAGGATAAGTTTGGACAGAAACACATATAAGGACATCTCTCTTGATGAGGAGGAGGACGAAAACATGAGCACATGTGAAAATACGCATAGGACGTATCTCAAGGGTGAGGGTGAGGACAGTAAGAACGAGGACTTGCGAAAGCATACGTAAAACAGTCGCCTTAAGGGGGGACATTGTCTGGAAAAGTATAAGTCACAATTTGTGTAAATTAAGAGAGGGAAGAAGGACAAAACGAGAAAAACTAGAAAACTTAGAAAAGCGAAAATTATATTCGGTATGATGTCTGCTGATACAACTCGTCCTCGTCTCTTTAAAGTAAATATAGTTTCTTAGAAACGAATAAGAAGGAGTAAACCATAGTTGAATTACGAGTCAGAAAAGTTTATCCATTCCAACAGATTTCTTTTCGTTCGCAAAAAACTGTTGTCCTTACTGAGAATAATTTTCCTGCTTGAAAATTTCTTTCCTTGTCTATTATGCCTTCTAACAAAAGTCTTTTGAACTTATAGAAGGCAAGGTTTCTTTCCTGGAAGCTAATACGAAGCATCAAATCTACGTAGGGCACTAGAAAAGTTTCTACGCCCGGTTCTTCTAGAGGTCGTAATTTGATGACATCTATTCTATTCTAATAACTAAACATATTTAGGATTATATTCAAAATTTTAGACTTCCACGAATTATCCATCGTTGTATTTTTTTTATTTCTTTTGAATTACTTTCACATCATTTTCAATATAAATTTTCAACTCTCACGTGAACAATTTCGCACTTTGATTTTATATGACTGGAAAATTGGCTTAACATACAAAGATAGTCATGCTAGTTTGGTGCAAGCATGAGAGACCAAGCACCTTCTAACACCACAGTTCTCCATTAGTTTCATGAATTTCAGCCCAATGATTTTAGTGTTGAAGATATGTTGCCTGTTCAGGTCGTTCTCGAACCTTTGTCAACAAACAAACAATTGATGCTGTACGAACAATAATTGAAAATGATCCTCATTCAACATACAAACAGATAGAAGACATCCTAGGTATGAAGTCGCCAGCAATATATTCAATTATTCATGATTATTTGCAGCTACGCAAAGCTTGTGCTCGATGAATGCCACATCAGTTAACCAATGACCAAAAACAGTGGCGCATTGAATTTTACTGTCACTCACTGAAGAGATTGAAAGAAGGACCATCGCATTGTGTATTTAACATTATAAATGATGATGAATCTTGGTTCTATCATTATGATCCAGAAACAAAAGAGCAATCAAAAGCTTGGGTGTCAAAAACTGGCCCATGTCCAACCAAAATTCATCGCAACAAAACTTCAGGCAAAAGAATGGTGGATGTTTTCTATATGAATTCTAGTTTAATGAAAACGGTACCATTAGAAACTGGCGTAACACTGAATGCAAGCTGGTATGCCAACATCTGCCTACCACAAGCCTTCAAAACTGTATCAGAATGATGACCAAGGAGTGGTCTTCGAGGTCTCACTCTTCATGATGAAAATGCAAAACCACATCGAGCTTGGATTACCAACGAATTTTTAACCGAAAACCATGTAGAATCATATCCAAATCGAAGTCTCTGCGACTTCTTATTCCCGAAACTCAAAAATCAACTACGTGAAATTCAGTTCGACGACAATAACGCAATGTTCACAGCTTTAGAACAAGCCATTGACAGTCTCATAAAAGAAGATTTCTAAAACTGCTTCGAGTACTGGTTTATTCGAATGTACAAATGCATTAATGCTGAAAGACAGTCTTTTGAAGAAAGCACATTAGCACCAGTCTCTGAATATTTGTCGTGAGGACTGGCTCAAAAACTTTTGTTGTGCCTCATATACATTTTCTCTTTCAAATGAGTGCAGAAAACTTTTGCTTCTACATTAAAATGTGCACTGCACTTAATGTTCAAGAAAGAATTAGTCATGATGAATTATATTCTATTTATGGTAATCAACCTTCTTCTCTCAGAACAGTGGAAAGGTGGTGTAAACGGTTTCATGAAGATCAAGAAAAAATTGAAGATGAAACACGATCTAGTAGATCCATTACTGAAGCAACATCTGAAAATATCAAACAAATCCAATTTCTTATCAATGTTGATCCTTATCTCACAGTAGAACAGTTAAAAGATCAAACTGATTTAAGACATTCGTGACGATAAGGTTCACTGGTGAGTTCCATTACTCTCTAATAAAAATTGATCGCACAGAATTTTGCTTTTTTTTAAAGCAAAAAAGTACATAAATTAAAATAAGCTTTACTTTCCAGATTGTAGAGCTTTTCACACTGCATCTTTTTGTGTACTTTAGTTTCCTAATGAAACATCTTTAGAGACTGAAATACGAAGTGCAAAGTTTTGCCAGTCATTATGGGTCATCCATTATCAAAGTATGACAGGTTCCATCGATGAAGCCCATCGGGTCGAATGTGTTAGGACCCTGACGACAGTCAAGAGAACATTCCCACAAACAATATCGTCTTTCATGCGAACAATTGTGGAAAAACTCTTTACCCAAAACCCAGCCCACCTCCTTCATTACAGTCTTATCTCCTTGTTCACTATTTGTCTGAGGAAACTCCATGTTGTTCGGGGCGCATTTTAGAACATCCTAAAAACTTTATGTTCACGCGAACAACGTCATGTTTCATGCGGATAATAGTGGGAAAAATCTCGATCCAGAAATCCCTTTCCATTAGTGGCACTCTGCGGACAAACAGGCAAACACACAGTCAACTTCGAGATTAAGACCCTTACTACAGCCAAGGGAATAGCCCTGGAGGGCGTAAGGATATCCTTATAATATAGCCTTTGAGGAAATAAGAGTAACTCTATGGTACAACCCTTGAAGACCTAGAGTGCCCCTATAGTATAGACCTTGCGAATGTAAGCATACCGCCATAGTATAGCTCTTGTTAACCTAAAGGTGCCCCTATAGTATAACTCTTGAGGATCTAAGAGTATTCCTACGGGATAGGACATGAGGACCATCCTCACAAATAAAGAGCTGGTTTTTGGAACCCTGCTCATAAAGGAAGAGCTGGCGTCGGGAACCCGCTTACAAAAAAAGAGCTGGTTAGCATAAAATTGAGCCCAGCTTTTTTAGCTTATTGAACTGTGAGCTGTCGCAGGCGCAGTGCTGGGATCGGCACTTCCGAGTAGTGTGTGCCTTTGTTCTATTCTAGAAACGACACTTCCGGGTGGTGGATGTCTTTGTTCTGTTCCGAGAACGATACTTTTTGGTTGTAGGTGTCTTTATTCTGTCCTGTGAATAGCACTTTCAGATACTGAGTATCCCCTGATCTCCTCTAAGGACAGTTACTTCGTACACAAGTGTTTCTAATGCATATTAGAAAACGTGGACTGAAATTTCATGAAAAAATATTAATGAAAAAATGAGCTCGAAACGTGGAGTTTACGTATGAAGTTCACTTTTACTGATCATCTTCCACTTACTGTAACTCGACAAAATAAGCATGCTCCAAGCACCTTATTTTTGCATCTTTTTGAAGTCAAATGGTCCTATTTTCATTCATCATTTGGAACATGGAGATACTACGGATCATCAGCATTATATCAAGAATTGTTTAAGCCCTCTATTTGATGAACTTAAATCCTAAAGACCTTCATACGACACACGTGGTATTAAAATTCATCATGATAATGGAAAACCACATATTCATAAAGATGTATCTATTTATCTTCAATCGGAAGGTCTCACAGTGATACAATATCCAACCAACTATCCCGACTTATTATCCTGGGATTTTTGACTGTTTGATCTAATTAAAGAGAATCTGTCCGATTAATGATTCACAATCATTATGTGACGCTGTGGTTATTTTCATGTATTGTTTAGACAAAAAAAAATATAAAAAACGTTGGAAAAATGGATTGAGAGAATGCATTTGTGTATCGACAACGAAGGTGATTATTTCGAACATTTGATAAAATAAACAATTGATAAATTTATCCTTATATTTTCCTACTCTATCATTGTTGCTCCTGGTCCACTACGAAATACACAGATGATCAGTTCGTGTAAAAGATAAGAAGACAATGATAAAAGAAAGAACAAGAAAAAAATCACATGTAGATGCTTTTTTTCACTATTGCTACCAGCCAGACTATACCAAAAATGTTTTTGTCGAAACTTTCTTATTATAATCTCAGTTAGATATAGATCAAATAACATACTAGGTCTGACCAAAAGTTCTGACAACGTCATTGACAATTTCATAAACCAATCAATATTGACGAAGTTTTTGCATGAATAGATAATACAATATGTGGACTATAGTGATGTATATACTAACTCTATTTTAGACTTAGTTGCAATACTTTTTCAGATAAACTTTAATTCAAAGTGAAAAAAAAATTTTTAAATGGCTAATGAATTCGATCGATACTATTTCAAAACTCGAGCTATTTTGAGAATTGATGCAAAGACAATTTACGAAAAACTTACAACAACACGGTTTCCGAACTTACAGATGAAAATATTGAACTGGTTCAGCAAGTTATCAACAATGATCCACATTCAACTTATAATGAAGTTATAGCCGAGATATCTCTCTCTCTCTCTCTCTCATAGTACCATAGAACGAATTATCCACGACTGTCTCAAGGTGAAAAAAGTTACATCTCGTTGGGTATCCCATCAACTGATTGATGAACAAAAATAACGACGAGTTAAGCTTTGTCGTGAAAATTTGACAAAATTTTAAGATGGTTCCTGGCGATTATGTGATATTATAACACGCGATGAGACATGAATTTACCTTAAGCAGTTCATCACAAGTCAACAAACGCCAGTTGGGTTGGTGAAGGTGAATCGTTCTTATACATGCTGCTGATGAAGACAAGACTATAGATCACAACTATTATATTGAAAATTGCCTCTAGCCTGTTGTCAAGGAAATATGAAAAGAAAAAAAGTCAAATGGTACAAAAGATATAAAATTGCTTCATGATAATGCTGGACCCCATCGTCATTCAGATGTTATTAATTATTTAATAGAAGAAGGTATCAATATAATGCCACATCTACCATATTCATCTGACCTTGCACCATGTGATTATTGGCCAAATGATTACATCAAACGGAATTTAACTGATCAACCAAACGAAAAATCATTGGTTCGTGCGGTTTCCTAGCTGGTGAAAAATATTCCAAAAGAAAAATTTTAAAAAAGCCTTTGACAAACTATTATAAAGGATGAAACTTTGTATAATGAATCATGGCGACTATTTCGAACATTTAGTAAAATAAAACGAAACATATCTCTCTATTTTCTTTTTTTTTTTTAATGTTGCCAGAACTTTTGGTCAGACCTTGTAGAACAATAAAGTGAAAGACGCTCTATCGATTGGTAAAAAAAAGAACTTTCACCACTACTTTTGCACTGCCTTAAGTATATTCAAGTTCTCTTGTTTTCATCAGAGAATTAATAAAATAGTTAATTACTAATATTGAGAAATCTGATCGAAATTCTTCACTGAAAATAGTTTATTAGATAAAATGTAATTAGTAAATATTTCATTATTTAAGAATAACAATAAATATTCAAAAACTATTTAACTTTATTAAGAATGGTATGTTTATAACAAAGAAAATCAAATAACGCCTTGTTCATTTATCAGAGTTCTTCTATGAACTGTAACAACACATCACACACACGGCAAAGAAAAAAAAAAGAAAACAACACAACTGATAAACAAGAGAATAAGAGTAGAAGTTTGTCGTAGAGTAAAAATCATATATTTACAAGAGATTCTCTATGAGATATAAATCAAATATCTAAGAAATGAAAGCAAAGTAATTAAATTTTCATTCTCAATTAATTATTTCAACATAATTGGATGGAAGTAAACCTTGTTTGCCTGTTATTGGATGACGTCCTAACATCCAACCAGCATCAATATGTTCACATTCAATAATAGTATCACCTTCATTAAAACTTATTTCATCAGATTCTGATGCTTTATATGAATAAAGTGCGCGAACTGCCATCTAAATAAACAAACACAAAAAAAATTTTTTCGTTTATATTAAAAATAAATAATTTACTATTGTTGATCGTCCATTATTATGTAAATCATGATGAGTACTATTTCCATTGCCAGTATTCGATTTATAAATATTATTTTGATTTACTTGAAATTTTATATTGAAAATAAAAATAATTCTATACATAATTTATTTACTTACTAGGATGTTGTATAGCTTTTGATGTTGGCTCATAACCACGTGATAATGAACCACGATCATCATTAATTGGATCATAATCAGCAACTATATATATATTTCATAGAAAAAAAGTAAGAATTTAAAAATAAAAACTTACCACGACCTACTCTTGGTTCAGATGGAGCATGTCCTCGATTAGAACCATTATTATCTTTTAAAAAAAAGCTTAACTTCGGTCTTTTTTCTCCTTAAAAGTTTTTAATTTACCATGAGCAAGTACTTGTGATGAACTATCCTTTCGTTTACCAGTATATTCAGCTTGACTAACAATACGTTGATGTTCTTTAGCTCGTGTTAAAGCTGGATCATCAGCAACCACTGTAAATTTTCCTTTACTTTTATTAAAATCCTCATGATATTTAGCCTAATTAATAAAAATTTATTGATATTCTTTACAAGAAAAAAAAGATCTTTTACATTGCTTTGAATATCTGTCAATAATCGAATACGTTGCATTTCTGGATTATCAACAACAACGGTTGGTTTTGGTTGTGGATAATGTCTGAATAATAATAATTCTAATAAAATTAAATCTTTCATAAATTTTTTTTTCAAATACATACACATGACAATATGGCATTTTTTCATAACCTTTAACATTTTTTACATTAAGTGTCATTCCACATACTGTACATTTTAAACATCCTTTATGCCAGAACTAAAATTAAATTTAATAAAATCAAAACAAAATTGTATTAAATCAAACCAAAAATAAGCATTAATATTGTGTGAGGAAAAAAAAGAGCATGCATTGCTTTTTGTAAAAAAAAAGGAACAAAAAGCTTGCCAAGGAGAAGAATCCACGCATGATTTACCTTCTTGTCTAATGTCAAAATGACAGAGTAAAATAAAAAAATTCTGATTAAAAAATGATATAACTTACTTTATCAAGACATTTTATTTCTTCAGTTGGATAAACAATTTTTTCACATTTACCACAATTTTTATTTTGTACATTTGACATGATATATTTTGTTATATCTAAAATATACAGAAAAGAATCCTTTTTTTTGTCTTCTTTGTTACATAAAATCAATAATATAAACAAATAATAGACAATAAGATCAAATCAATCGATCGATCGTTCTTTTCTTTTCATTTTCTTTACATTAATGATTGACCAATAAAAATGAATTAATTAACATTTTTTTATTTTTATTTAAAAGTTAATTGTAAATTTAATTTAAATAAAAAAATAATTTCAAATTTTCGAATAAATATTTTATAAAATAAATAAACTGCTTGTAGCGTTCTTTAGTGATTGCTTAATCAATTGACCAATGATTATTTCTCTTAATAAGAATGGAAGTTAAATGACTTTTCTCATCTATAAATTTTTACATTCATCTTTGATAATTAATCTTTTTACTAAATAATTCAAATTCTATTTATTAATATTAATAATTGATACATTACATAGATTTGTGTGTCAATGATAATTATACTTAAATTACTATGAAATGCTTCTTTTTTTCAGATGTTTCTTTCAACGCCGTCTGCTTCATTTAATTTAACAAGTATTGAAAAGAAATTAGCAGCTATTGAAACAACACCTTCATCATCATATACAGTAAAAACAACAAATCGTTTAACAAAAGTTAATAATGAAAATGAATTAGATGCATATTTAAAAAGTGAACGAGCAGCTTTTAATGATGAACAATTTGAATATTTAACACAACAAGTAATAAGATATATATTTTTTTATATTAGATTATTTCGTAAATTAATATTATTCAACTTGATATTTTTCATATCATTGTTGAAAGTAATGAATACTTAGATGATGATGATTGATTTATGTTATATTGATAACATTTCATAATCTGTCATCATTGATATAATATGTAGTGTCTTATCAAAGAATACTATTATGAATAATTATTGTTTATATTAGAGATATTTTAATTACGATTGTGTTTAAATTGAATTTAAATCATTCTATGACAGTTTTTGGATTCTTTCTTAGTAGTAATAACTTATATGTGCTATTGGTGATCATCTGACAATTTTAATGTTTTATGTTAAGCTTCGAATTTGAAATATAGAATTAATATTATTATTTATTTTAGTCATTAACTCAAGCTGATACTGATTATTGGGAAGAAATATTTACAAGTAGTTTAAAACGTCGTCGAAATTTAATTAATTGTTTATTAGCTGATGATCTTCGACCTCGTTCAATTTCTTCTTATGACTCAGCATCTTCAACTAAAGTTTGTTATTCTGTTTTTATTTATATTTACTTATTTATATTTTTAATAAATAGACTAGTCAGATACTAAATGATCCTACGACATCTCCAGCTGGTTATGACTTCAAATCGGTCAGTTTTATTTTCTATTTAAAATATGAAAGTGTACAAATTCTCATTCTTGAATATCTAATCAATCTTCATATAATAAAAAAGTTTACTCATCAGGAAACATTCTCAAGTGTCAAATCGTTTTTGGCGGCGGCTATATTCATTCGATAGATCCTAGTAAGCAATGAGAAAATTTAGAATGATTTGGTTATTAAGACCTTCGTTCTTGAGTAATCGAAGTTTTACTAGATTTTTTAATAAAATGTCGTAGTATCCTCACCTTCCATCGTAGAAACGACTTTTGAATTTAGACTTCAAATTTTGTAAAAATAAAGATTCCACTGAAATTATTTTAAATTTTTTAGTTGATTCTATCTTAAAATATGGACCTTAAAGATTTTACATTTGTGCTGGAGTTATAGTTCAAAATGTTGAATGCTCCGATTTTAAGATAGAAGCAACTAAAAAATTTCAAACTTTCCGAATGAGGGTAACCATAGCATTTGATTAAAAACTCCAGTAAAACTACGATATCTCGAGAATGAAGATCTGGATAACCAAACCAATCTAGACTTTTTCATTGCTTACTAGAACGCATTCAATGAATATAGCTTCCGTTCACAAGCGATTTTACATGATGAAATTTTTTATTTCATATATGATTTTTAAGAATTTTATTTGAAAATTTGGATAGAAAGATTTTTTTGATATACTGCTTGATTACTTTATATATCTTATTCTCTAAAATAAATTAAAAATAATAGGGTTGGACATCTCAACAAAATCAATCACCAATATTTACCGATTTATCACTTATCGAACAGCAATATGCTCAGACAGTAAATTAATTAAATATATAATTAAGATAATATTTTTTTTTGTATTTAATAAATATAGTTGATTAAATATAATCAGACAAGAACATCATCAGATGTTGGTGATACAGATCAATTAATTGTACAATATAAACATGTTGCTAAAACTTATGAAACACAAGTAAATAGATAATATAATTATAAATTTATTTTCAATCAAATTTTATTTAAGGTCGTTGGTGATATGTGGCATGCTGCTGAATGGATGTCAGGTGTTCTTGATTATGATTATCGAAAAAGTGATTTATTTCATGCACAACGTGCTATTGTTCTTTGTGCTCGTGATTATCTTGAACGAAGTTTTCGTCAAGCATTAGAAACAACTTATAATGATATGGATTTCTATGGATGTTTATTATCATTTATAACATCAAATGAAAAAATTTCTGGTTTACAATCAGCTGATGATCGTCTTGTTGATGGTGTATCAGCATGGCCTTTAATTTTTTATGCATTAAGAGCAGGTGATACTGATCTTGCTTCTAATATTATTCATAAAGCCAAGTAAATATTTTCCTTTTTCTTCTTTTTTGATATATTATATTTTAATATAATGATTTTTTAATCAGTTTACCTCATGTTCGAACATTACTTGAAACATATTTATCAAAAGATCAAACAACAACAACAACAACAACAGTTAAATCTTCTAATATGCGAAATATAGAATATAGTCTTATTGGAAATCCTTATAAACGTGCTGTTATATGTGTATTAGATCGTACAAATTTAGTTGATGCACATGAAGATGTTTTATTATGTATTGAAGATTTTCTATGGATTAAATTAGCACAAATACAAACAATAAATGAAACATTATTTAATGATCGTACAAATATTCAATTAACAATTCCAAGACTTCAACGTTGGATATTACGAGATCTTGGTGAAGAATATTTTAAAGCATATGAACAACCATTTCGATATGCACGTATTCTTATATTATGTGGTGCATTTGAATCAGCATGTGAATTTCTTTTTAAAATACCATTAACAAAAGTTCATTCAATACATTTATCAATTTATTTTAATGAAAAATATTTACTTGGATTAACATCATCTATTGATGAATGTATGATTATGATTGCTGGAAGTTCACAACAAAATAAAACCAATACAGCATTAAATTTACCTAAAATAATTCAATCTTATTTAAAAGAAAAATTTATTAATGATCAACGTTATTATTGGGAATTAATTAATTATGCTTATGCATTAATTAATATTGAACATTTAGAAGCTGAAAATGAATTTCGAAGATTATTAATTGATTTAACAACAAATTTAGATGATTTACATATTGTTTATGGAAAATGGATTATTGTTACAGATAATAATAATAATGAAGGAGAAGAAAATAAAATAGTTAAACTTGAAAGAGGTATGAGAAATAATTAAATTAAAATCATTATAATAATCAATAGAAATAAATATTTATAAAATAACATCATTCAAAGAGACTATATGATAACACATAATTATTTAATGAGTATCATCCTAGCTATATATTTTGATATCATCTATTTTCATATATTTATCTGCATTCTTTATATTATCTAATAAAGAATCAAATTGTAATAAACACTTAATAGTAAAATAAATAAATAAAGATAAGATAAGATATATTAATATGTATATATAATAAATAATTATTTGTATTCATCCACCGCTATCAGTTTTTGAAGTAGGGGTAATTCTACATAGTGATAGACTCCATCGATCATAATCACATTATGTAACAAATATCTTTAACTGCTGACAAAAAAAAAGATGTAGAAGAGAAAAATATATCAAAATTGAAAAAAATCAAATTGTCATTCTGAATTTAACGTTAAAGTATAATCGATGAAATGAAAATTGACTTATTATCAATGATTGAATGTTTATTATTCTCTCTTATTATATAGGTCTTTTACATCGATTATTCTCTCATCTTGATGATTCCGATGTTGATGATGTATTAATCAGTATTGCAACAACTATTGAACAATATCATCGTTCTAATCTTCTTGTTGCATCAGCATTATATGAACTTGCTCATGATTATTCTTCATGTATACGTCTTGCTTCAGAATATATGACACAAATAATTCTTGATCGTTTATTAATATCATCATCAACATCATCACCATTTCCATATGTTTATGAATTAGCTCAACGTCTTCAAATTTTATTAAAAATTCAACATATTGAAAATCAACAAAATTATTTTCTTCTATTAGATATTTATGTATTTGTTGATTATTATCTTCGATTAGGACAACATGAACGAGCATTTATTGTTTTACGTCAATTAAAATTATTTCCATATGGAAAAGATTATGATGAAGATGAACAAGTTAGACAATTATTTGCATCAAATATATGGGTAATTATTTTATGACAGAATAAATAAAAAAAGAAATTTTTATTTTATTTTAGCTTCAACAATTATTTCCTCATCTTTGTTTAGCTGCACTTCGTACTCATTTATTAGTTATTCAACAGGGAATAAGTTCATCTTTAACTGAAGAAGAAAAACAGCAATATGAATTTTATCATCGTACAGCTTCTATTGATTTAATTCATCTTGCTGAATTTGCTCATATGCAATCTCAATCATTTACACGAACTCAACTACGTTCAATTGATCGACTTTGTGAACAAGCAAATCAATATTATGATCAAGATATGTCATTTCATTAATTGTTAAATATGTGATCAATACACTTTTTTTTTGTGATTATCTTCGCTGTTTAGTGAAAATTAGATTCTTTATTAAAACTTTTCATTTCAATATTTTTCAAAACAAAAAAAAAAAGACAAGACCAGAATAATAAAATGTATAGTTTAAAAAAAACAATAGTAAAAAACAAAATTTGACGCGATCGTCAGTATTGTTATTTATCAGTTAGTATTTCATGAAATTTAATATATCTCTCAATGCTCTCAGACAATGATTTGTTTATTCTATTCCTCATTTTTTACTTATGATAATAGTGAATAAATTTAATTCATTTTTATATTCAATTTTGATTTATATCATATAGAAAAATATTCATTAAACGAAATAAAAAGAACTTCAAACTATAATCAATAATTTAAACATCCGTAAAACTTATCATTATATCTAAAACAATAATTAAAACGATTATTCATTACAATTAATCATATCTTATTTATCCTGTTTGTCTGTATGCTTAACTTTTCTAATAAGGATACTCCCATTAAGTTACGTACAAAGAAATAAATGAAGGTGAACAAGTATAGAAAGAAAAGAAAAAAATGAAAAGGGTGTAGACAAAAACAAATATATATATAGAGAGAGATACATTCGTTATACAATTATCTACCGATTCAAAGAAAAAAATTATTCATTTTGTGAGTGTACGTAATATTTTTCATACTATCGCATTTTGCATCAAAGTAATAAAATAAGATGAATAATTTTTCTTTCATTCTATGATGATGATGTCTTTTTCAACAAATGATTATCGCATCACATATTTATTTAAATTGACTAGTTGACCTTTTTCAAACATTCGTTCATAAATATATTGAAATGGAGAATAATACAAATACGAATAATACTTCTCTCCCAACACTTCATAATTATCAAGTTATTCTTGGTTGTTTATCATTCTTTCTCATTTTACCATTCGTTTTAATTCCTTTTAATCGTTATCCATTGGGTAGTACTGGAGCTGTATTAGTTGGTGCTTTTCTTATGGTTGTTACTACCGTTATTGATCAATCACGTGTATATAGTGTTATTGGTGATATTAATAATTTAAAAACAATATTTCTTCTTTGGGGTATGATGATAATATCATCATATTTTGAACGTGAACATTTGATTGATCAATTATTAAATAAACTTTTTCCATGTAATCTTTCATTTCATTGGTGGCTCGTACGTTTAAGTATTATTGATTCAATTCTAGCCGCTCTTTTTACTAATGATGTTGCTTGTGTTATATTGACACCATTAATATTAAATAAATGGATTGAACAAAAACGAAATAAAAATGAATTGAATACATTACTTTTAGCTTTAGCTACACAAGCAAATATTGGTAAGTTATAGTAAATATTCGAAGTAATCCTCACGATATTCAATACAAAGTTTCAACCTTTCAATCCATTACTGACATGTCTTTTAGTATTCTTGAATAAGTGTTGAATTAATTTTCGTGGATAAAGCTGTAACTAAACTTGTAGTATTTGGACATTTACCAAAACTACATTTCAGAAGTCTGAAAGAGCCAAGCTAGACAGACATGATGGAAAAAGTGTAACTTAGATTTTTCCTCTTGAAGATAATTATGGTTGAGAAGAATATCTTGCCTATGTACTTTTGCATTTTTTTTACAGAAAATTTATGCTTTTTTTGCTTATGTAAATTTTTAACCAATATCTTTAAGTATTTACCACCATAGGTTATGTTATAACTGTGTCTAAAATGGTAGCAATATAATCAATACTAATATGTAGATCATCATTCACTAGATCTTGGATTGCATTTATATTCTGTTGAGTAATGATGAATAACAGACCATCATTCCGAGGAATATCTTCTTAACGACTTCGATTCACTTGAAAAATCAATGAGCTCAATGAACAACTATAAGATATGAAATAACACCTTGGTTATAAACAAGAATTAATTTATCATGAATATATGTAGCAATTAAACCTAATAATTAATAAGCTTTTATATATGAGTGTAAACACAGTTTATAGATGTGAAAATAAAGATGGTCAAAACATTTCCTATAATAAACACTTTTAGAACTATGTATTGATATTTTAATACATAACTGATGCCGCTACCAGAATAAGCTAACATGAGGAACAAAAATAATGAAAACGAAATATTAGATAGGTATTATCGGAAGTATTTGACTATCCTATGTATTATAAAATTATGTCCATTAAGATATTCTTTTATATATTTAGGAAGTACACTTACAATTTTTGGCAATCCTCAAATGGCTTTAATTGCATCGAAATCAAATGCTTTTGTTGATCATCATAGTCGATTAGAATTAAAAACATGTGTTGAATATTTATGGATACCAGTTTTTGTTATTTGGTTTCTTAATTTAATTTTTCTTCTATTACATCATCGTTTAAGTCAATGTAGATCGAATCAAACATCATCATCAGAAGAAGTTTCATCTGGAGTAACTGTTGTTGAACAATCACAAGAACAAGAACAACCATCAGTCTTTGTTACTAATAGTACAGCAAGATTGCCTCGATTTACTGAACGTTTTCGGCTTAGACAATTAAAAGATACATGTGAACCAATGCCGTCTATACCATTAAGAACAACACCATTAATGATTAATCGAAGTGTATCAGTACCTTCATTGTTTACTTTAGAACAACATATAAATGAAGATGAGGAATCATTTCAATCATCTGAATCTCGACTTTTCAAAAGTATTCTTTTCATACTTCTTATAATTGTAATTACATTATTATTTGCTTCAAATGATAAAGTCAATTTTGATATTGGTATGCTATTTAATATTTTGTACAAAATATTTAGAAAAGATTTCTAAAAATTTCAATTTAAAGAAAAAATTTCTTTTAATATTTCAATATAATTTTAAATTTAGGTTTAGTTCCAGTAGGTGCAGCTATCATTCTTCTAGTTGCTGATACTTTAATTAATCATCAACCTCCAATACCCATTCTAACTAGAATTGATTGGAATATTCTTCTTCTGTTTTTTGGTCTTTTTGTTTGGCTTGATGGACTTAATTCTACTGGTATTCCTCATCGTATTTGGTACGCTTTTATTTAAAGATATATAATATTTAACATAAAAAAAATTTCTTTTTTTTTGTATAGGGTAGCACTTAATCTTGATTCAGCATCATTAACAAATGTTAAATCTCTTTTACTTTTTTTTGTATTTACACTTATTGGTAGTAATATTTTTTCTAATGTTCCATTAACTTTACTTGTACTTGAACAAGTTCCACGTACAGGTGATCATCTTAATTTAGTATTACAACTTGCATTTATTACAACAATTGCTGGTAATTTAACACTTTTTGGTAGTGTTGCTAATTTAATTGTTGCTCAAAAAGCATTAACAAGTTCACTTAAATATCGATTTAATTTTTGGACTTATTTAAAATATGGTTTTTTAACTACTATTCTACTTAGTCTTACTGGAATGTTTATTCTCTATGGTTTACTTCAAATAATTCATTGATATTACTTTCTATTAATAAATATTAGAATTATAATAAAATTATATAATGTTCAAAAAAATAAAAAATTAGGTTTTCGTATACTTTCGTGGCAATGTTTAAAATAGAATCTAGACTATTCATCAAAATAAGCATAAGATTAATTCAGCTATATTTTCTTGACTATTTCGATATCTTTATGTGATTGTTATGAAAATAGTTTTTATTATGTATCATTTTGTAATATATATTGAAAATTTTTTTTCAGACTAATTTTTTTATTTAAAATAAAAACAAAATGTATATATAGTTATTATTATTATGAAATAACAAGTATGACAAAATAAATGAGCTCCTTTGTATTTTATCTCCTATTCTTTCTCTTTTTAAACAAAATATTTAAATTATTTTTAAAAAAAAGATGCATCGTGAATATTTTCTACAAAGTGACATATTCTGCCCTTGCTAAATAACTGTCATTATTTTTTCTTTAAATGAATTGAATTCGCTCGGCAAAATGATAAGTATTCTCAAAATCTTACTATTTTTAATATATTTTCTAATATCATTTCATTTCAAAGTTATTTAAGGACTATAAATAAAATTGTATATTTAAAAAGCATTGTGAGAATATTCATTATTTTGTTAAGAAAATTCAATTCATTTAAAAGTATGATAACAATTATTTTTCTAGAATAGAATATATCATTTTGTAGAGAATGTCACAGTTCATTTTTTCATAAAAACAATTTAAAGATAAAATACTAAGAGGCTCATTTATTTCCTCATACGAGTAGATATAGACGTCATTATACTCTTTCTCTCTATTATATATAAAAATGAACCATGAGAAGATTGTCTATTGTGTTTTTATAAACAATATACTAAAAAGTGGATCAATGATTGAAGATATTTTGATAATAAGGTAATAATACCTCGTTCGATTGTATTTATGTATAAGATTAAAGATTAAACATATTATAGAAATAAATAATGTTAATGTTTAACTTTTATCTCGTATTCGTAGTAGACATTATTGACAAATTTCACGATATACTTATACGAGGAATGAACTAATTAAAATAAGATTGATAAAAAAGAACTATCGTTTATTCATCTTTAATATTTGTAAATTTTTAAGAATTCAAGAAAGCTATTTTATACTAATCACACATTTTTTGTTAATGAAAAAAGTGGAGACTAAAAATAAAGAAAATGTGTATAGATCAATAAAACATTTATATATTACTAGTGATAATTGTCATTTATTATCACTAAATTTTGCGTGGTAAATGTTACATGGTAATTATTCCACATTTTACTCATTATAAACGAGCAAATCTATAGAGAAATAGTTGTTATCATGTTCTAGACTATACAATTTTTTTCTACATTAAATATTAAGTATCTAAAGTTCTTTTAGAACTTTGAGTATACAATATATATATATATATATATATAAAAGAGCTAAAATTTAATAAAACAATTATGTTTGTAATGCTTCTATGTAGTGAAAGATAATGTTTCATTTTTAGAATTGATTAAATCAAATCAAATCATGAAGAAAATGTTTTGGCAAATTATGCTTCTTATCATTACTTATTATCAAATGTTATTAACGATGCGTATAACTAAAATTAATAATGCAATATTTACTCCGATTATAACTAATTATTGGCTAGCGAATCTAACTAACATTATATCAGATAATTTATGCATTTGTCAATGCTATGCAAGATCGACTTGTGCAACAGTTAATTATTATGGTAGTGATCAAAAATGTGTTCTCTTCTTAGCATCACTACAGGAAGGACAACTGCATATGACGACCATTACTGAAAACACAATTGTTATAGCCTTCGAAAATAGATTTAATATCGGTGAGTGTTCAATATATTCTTTTTGTGAGTTAGACAGAAATGCATATGTTGTAAATGATTCAAATTACGATTGTTTCGTAGTATAAAATCACATTTTATTTCATAATAAAAAGTTCTATTAATATTTGTAAGAAAGAAAAATTATATTATAAATTAATAACCACTTATTTTTTTTCTTTCTTCCACTTCGTTAAACTATCATACACAACATTGTTTTTGTGAAAGATGAATATAGAATTTATTTATACTAAATATAAGTAGTTAATAGAACAGTCATCTGCTAAAATGTCTTTCTTATTGATTTTTTTTTATGTTTATTATTTAATAAATATATATTTTTTAAGTATTTAGTTTTGTTAAATAATGTTTCAAAGAAAAAAAAGATAGCAAACCTAAAAAAACGCATATAAATGTTTAGGATGCGTCATATTGTTTATAACTAAAAATATATAAATAGTCATTTAAACCAAGCCTTATCATATAATAGTTTTTAGTCTATACATAATTTTTAATGTCTTGATACATATTGTCTGCATTTATTTATAGGAACTCCTATAATAGAAAGCTCGGATACGGTCGCAACAAGTTCCACAAGTAAGTGATATCATACTGTTATATGTCCATACTCTTGAAAATACTGATGAGGAAATATTATTTCTGAGAACCAATTTAAAACTATTCTATTCGGTAGAAACCTTGATAGATAAATATATTTAATGTTTTTTGTTATACAAATTCATGTTAATCATCCGAAAATTTATTGGAGCTAAAAAGAATTTAGTAAATTCTTTTACATTACATACATATGAAGATAATTATTGAATTTAAAGTAGTTTTAAAGATTTTCAAAATAAATTACTATTTTTATTATAAATTACTATACAATGATAAAAATTTTTCGTATCTTTTACAGTCGAAAGAAAGAAAAAAGGATTTAAATGTTTTGTTTACATTGGAAAATAACTTTAAAAAAACACTCGAAGGACAAATCAAGAATAAAATCTAAAAATTATCATAGATTTTGAGGCATTGTGCTTATAAAAAATAATGCATTACAATCAAGAAGAACAACGCAATATCTTACAGAATCTTGTCATCTTTAATGTAAAAGCTTTCACACATACTACTAGTGCAGAAAAGTTTGTTAAAGTACATCACCAATTAGTATATAGCTTTCTATAATATTATTCTGAGTTACCTCATTCAGACGCACTTGTTTTCAAATCTTGAAGTGGAAAATTGATCACTCCATAATATGAATCTTTCTTTTTGTGTACTCAAAAAGTGAGTACACTCTAGAATCGGTCAGTGTGTCCGGCTGTCCGTTTACACGATAACTCTTCACAATTACATTCGATTGAGCTGAAATTTTGTGCACAGAATTGTCTCATCAATATCTCAGTCGAGTTCGAAGATGAGAAAGATCCGACAAGAAATGACTGAGTTATCGAAAAAATTGTCATTATTCACCAGACCATCCCTGAGGGGAGGGGGTACAGGGATTTTTCAAAAAAAATTTTTTTTTCAGAAATATTTTAAACATATATGAATCGACTCAGTTTTCAACGCTGATTCCGAATATGATATCAGTTTTGAATGAAATCGTAGTTTTTTAAGTGAAATTTGCCTAAACAAGGTCCCAAAATACACAAAAACTCTATCAAGAAACGAAATTGCCTATATATGTCTCAGATGAGCAATTATTTTTGGGGTTTCCCAAATGCCTGGTTTTGTAGCTAATCGAAAGGTAAAAACCCGAATCCATAGCTCTTAATATTGGTGATTTATTATGAAAATACTGATGCTTGTATCTATCATATATCTCTTATAAATTCATGAAGTTGGTTACGATCGTAATCCTGTTAGACACAAACACAAATTCATTCGAAAATAACTCTTCTTATCAAGTTTTTGAAGCTGGACACGAATCTAAACTCAAATTTCTGTGATTTTTAAAGATATTATATAACTCTGAGAGTAGAGTCAGTGATCACCGGATATGGGCACATACTGTGTGATCCATGCTAGCTTAGCACGCCTGTATTTTCTCCTTGCAATTTAGTGACAAGGGATGTATTGTGATGAGATCTGTGTCTTACAGAAACAAAGAAATACAGGGTCTAGTGCATCACATGAGAAAAGTCCAAATACTCCCTCTCAAAATATGCTATATCGCTGAATCTACGCAGTTTTTTGCTTATAATACTTTTTTATCCCATAACTTCCTCCCTGAGTGTAATGAATTTATAGATTAAACTGTTTTCTATCCAATTGAGACCTTCTTTAGCTAAAAAGGCCAAATCGTTCATGAGACAAAGTTATTTTCTATTAATTTTTCGTAAGCTGGAGAGGTGTGTGCCCACTGTCCCCCTTATTTACGCCCTTGGATGGAACAGTAACCAATAAAAATGAAGTTATGAGAAAAATGGTTTTTCATAAAGACAATTTGTCATGATAATTTTGGCGTTCAAACATTTCATAATGACTCAGCTGATTCATACACTTTTTGCAGTACACATAACTTTCGGATAAAATCCGAAGTTTTCGCATTTATTTAAAGTTACAGTAGTGAAAGATGGGTTGTCGATAAGATTATTCCTACTTACGAGAGAACCTTCCCAACTGTGTAATCGCTTTCTGAATGAAACATATTGGGTCCTTGATTACCGACAATGCTGATTCCGAATATTGGTATGAGAAGTGCTCTTAAGCCTTCTGT
>JAJEKB010021543.1:0-37773 GCA_022393335.1 Macrotrachela quadricornifera | reverse complement strand
CCCAGGTCGAAGAATCATACTATACGATCATATAGGATCTTGTACGATTTTGTCAGGTTTCTTTAAGATTCTTACAGGAATTCGTAAGATTCCGTAAGAAACTTAAAGCCTTTCTTTAATATAAAATCTTACAGTAAGATTTTTGTCAGATTTCGTGAGATTCTTGTATGATTTTGTAAGATGAGATGGCTTTATGACTATCTTGTAAGATTTGATAAGATTACATAAGATTTTTGTACGATTTTCATAAGATTGTTCGACCTGGGAATAATTCCACTATTTTTGCATCATTTTAATTCCCTTAAATTGTTTATTTTATAATAATTAAAATCATTGCTCTACTTTTCTTTTTTTTCATAATTTTCATCGAAGAGTTGTGACTTTTCTAAAAAAAACCTATAATAATAAGAGTATTTTTAATTATTTTCGCATCGCTTTCATTCCGTTAAGTTTTGCATCATTTTCAATACATTAAATTGTCTATTATAAAAAAAAATTAAATTCACTGCATTAGTTTTAAATCAGAGATACAATAGATGGCGTCGGCATCAAAAACCTTTAGCTAAAATGAAAAAATTTGTATAAAAGAAAATAGAATGAATAAAATTTCATTCAAATGGTTATTTTAAAACTTTTCATTAGAAAATTCTATTATTTCGATAATCTCGTAAAAATGAAAATCATTGCAATAATCTTATTATTTTGACATCATGTTTCAACCATGATTTTGATGACTTTAAGAAATTAAAATTATTACATTATTTACAATCACTTTTACGTCATTTCTATTTCATAACTTCGATAACTCAAAAAAAAATCAAACTGATTAAATTACTATCATTAACTTGGCATTATTTTTATCCATTATTTTGATGGTTACGTTAAAAGGAAAATCGTTACTATACGTTTATCACTTTTCCTTATTCTCATTTCATGGCTTTGACTACCATGGAAAAAACAAAGTCATAATATTAATTTTATTTTTTTTGCATCAAATTCATTTCATGATTTCGATAATTCATGAAAAAAAGTTGCTGAATTTGAATCTTACCTCCAAAACTGCCATTACGCATACATATATATAAATATCGGTTTTATAAAAGGCGAAATATGGATGGATAGATACGATGTCACGATCCACCTTTTTATATCATAAATTATAAATTTTAATACCATAAGTTTTTGCTGGTTTACATGGCTCTTGAGTAAAATGAACTTCTTCATAGTTTACTGGACAGCCCTTCGAATGGTAAGCAGCTTGAGCTTTGTCAAAGTCTCAGGTGCGGCCTACAGCTAAGTCTGCGGGTAGCTTAGGTGGAAAAATTTTTAGACAGTGCTAAGACCATAATTTTGATTAAATTTTAATCTTTTTCATAAGATCAAACTTTCTAAAATCATGCAAACCAAAAAATTTGAAAATTTCAGGAGTAACTAGCCTCATTGAGGCCTTTCTTTGCGCAAAGTTTCGAGTCTAAATTCGAAAGTTGATCTTTCAGGTGAATCTGTGCAGGACCATGGTGTTCTGCTACAAAATGCTCAATATCTAGATCAATATTCGATGACGCATCAACTGAAGATAGATCATAACACGTTCTATCAAACGATAAATTAAAATTTGAATTCAAATTCCGACCAAATCCCATGTACGATCTGTATGATGGAACAGTAGCTATTTTTCACTATACTGCAGGTAAGTTTTTGCTATTATTATAGCCTAAAGAACTTCAAGAAGGCCAAACGATCTGTAATATATAGTAGTTATATAAAACTATATAACCAGATCTTTAATTTAAAACACACATTTTACTTCTATGTGCTATTAATGATGTTGACCTATTAAACGTACGTTGTAGTACTTGCTATTTACTACATACTCACTATAGAGCGACGTCCTAGATGCGCTTAAATGCAGGACCATGGTAGCTTTAATGCTAGCTATAATATGGATTCGAATCTCGAAATTCGTTTTTGTCCCCTGGTTGCCCACTGTGGGGGGAAGTCAAACCGTTCGTTGGGCGATCGATTTTGCCACTATCATAAGAACAATGAATAGGGTTATCCAGGCCAATAAGAGGTTTGTACGATCTTCTGAAATGCGCCTTAAAGAATTAAATGCTTTGCGATTGTAATACTGAAGGAGACGCTTTTTTTAGAAATACAGCTTCGACCAAAGGAGAACAAGCAAAGGGGGAAAGACAAATTTCGAACCAATCGAATGGCTAAAAATGTTAGTATAGTTTTCTTCCGTTCATTGTAGTTGAACATTAACTTATGACCTTTGGCTCTTATCTTTAGTCTATGAGCCAGAAATAGGCAAACACTGAACTTGTTGGAAGGAATTGGAATGCTTGAATAGTCTTTTCCCTCTTTGAATATTACTCTTGTGTTTGAGGTCATTGTCATGTTGTAAACGCCAATATGGACCAAACTGGTCTAAAAACGAAAGAATACACAAATTACGCTACGTTATTTTCTTTCATTACTCACGTATAGCAGCTGGAAGAAGATAATCTTCAAGAATAGAAACATAATATGAACCATCAAGATCGTATCGAAGCATGTGACAGTTAATACGCCTTTCACACTTATTGCACCCGAAATATGAAACTGCTGATGATTTTTAGGTAAGTATTTAAATTCTTTCTTAGGATTCTTCGACCATCGACGAACTGTATTACGCAAAAGCAGAAGTGAAGTTTCATCTGTAAATATTGCATTATTGAAATTATCATTTTTATGCTTATTGACGCATTGTACATGTTGTTCTTTTTCGTTTGATGTTAATATATAAGTAGATTGAGGTAAAACATTTTTATAACCATATTCATGAAGATGACGACTAATCATTGACGTAGACACTGATCTTTGGTGCAGTCTCAACAATTTTTTTAAAGAGTTATTTCATTGTTACATCGATTGTATTGACCACCCAGGTCGATGAAAACGGCTAAGTTTACGGTATGAAAACGTACCGTAAACGTTTTAAAAACGGCGTGTTTACGGTATAATACGGTGTCCATTCGGTCCGTTTTTGGTCCGTATCGAACCGTATTATCGGGCACAGAATTACGGACTGTAACGTGCCCGTTCCGTAAACTTTCCGTATTTGGTGGTTTTTTGAGAATTATCGGATATGATACGGTAGTGTGTTTTGTACCGTATTGAGACCGTTTCATGGCCGAAAACAGACCAATTTATATCCGTTCGCACTACTCAGAGTATTTTATCTCGACAATTAGTTGATTCAAAATCATCTATTTCATTAGCAATATCCAGGACGACTAATCTTAAGCTCGGATCCGACGAGATCCTACTAGGTTTTTGTAGCCAGCTCAAGTATTGCCTGCATCATGCATGTCATACTTATTTTATTATTTTCTCATATGTTATATATATATATATAGTCGTGATCAACGGTAAGGTATCCCATTAATGTTTTTTTTTATTGTAGGGATACAACATACTATTATTCGGGTCATATGATAGAGTATCATAGATAACCCTGAATGGGCCCAAATAATGCTATACTTTATTGTTACGATAGTAGTGAAAATTTTCTCCACTATTGTACCAATAAAGCATAGTGTTGTTCAGGCCAATTGAGGGTTATC
Organism: Macrotrachela quadricornifera; assembly: GCA_022393335.1. Classification (NCBI taxonomy): domain Eukaryota; kingdom Metazoa; phylum Rotifera; class Eurotatoria; order Philodinida; family Philodinidae; genus Macrotrachela; species Macrotrachela quadricornifera. The sequence continues at coordinate 34,162 of JAJEKB010021543.1, read as the reverse complement.
TATGATCCTCTATCGTATGACCTGAATAATAATATGCTGTATCTCCACTAAAAAAAAACATTAATGGCAAACAGTACCGTTGGTCACGCCCATATATACGGCATTGTAAGAATAATAACCTAAAATAAATTAAAAAAATAAATTGACTTAAAATACTTATTGTTCCATAATTCAATAAGAAAAGTAATCGAAAACAGATAAAAAAAAGAAATACTTAAAAATACTTACTGTTCAACAATTGTATAAGATTATTCACCTAAAATAGATAAAAAAAAAGAAATAATTTAAAATACTTACTATTCAACAATGAGCCTTATTCATGTTTCGTTGTTGGCCACGGATCAAAGAGAAAATGTCATCAAATCAAAGTAACAATCAAAGAGTTTAACCACGAAGCCAATTGTAAATAAGGCTCATTGTATAAGAAAGCTAATCTAAAATAAATAAAAACGAAATAAAGTGATTAAAAATACTTACTGTTCAATAATTGAATAATAATGCTAATCTAAAATAGATAAAAAAAACAAAAATAATTCAAAATACTTGTTGTTCCATAATTTAATAAGAAAAATAGCCTAAAATAAATAAATAAATAAATAAAAAGAATTTCTTAAAAAGACTTACCGTTCCATAATTGAATAAGAATAATCTAAAATAAGAATATTAAGTAGGTTTTCAAAAAGCGTCTAGAAACGGGCCGCAATCTGAGTACCGTTATCGGACAGAACTCGATACTCCGTATTACGGTCCGTAAACGTTGCGAAAAATATCCGTATCTATACCGTTAACTGCTATCAGTATACGAAAAAAGTCGGATATCCGTATAGATATCGTTTTTTATCTGTATACTACCGTTTACGGTCCAACTCGTTCGATCTGGGGCAATACCTTTTTTCGTTCTTTTTTACTAAGGACACGTGGTCGACCATTTTCACCTCGATGTTTAAGTGAACCTGTTTGTTTTAGTTTGTTAATATTGTAATAGATTATACTCCTCATTGAAATATTTGTTTCACAATGAATAAGGGAAGCAGATCATTTGCCATTGTTCCAATAGGACAAAATTGAAAGATGATGACTTTTTAAGTGACTGGTCAACGCCATAATTGAATAAATATGTATCGAAAAGGAAAGAAATCATGTTTCTATATTTATGACGCGTAGTATATGTATCGTGGGTTTAACCCTCAAAAAATGACTTTTGCACTTGCTTATAATGATAGAGAAAAAGATGTTAAGAAAAAAATTTTTCTCCAAGCTTTTCTTGCAAACAGCTGTATGTCGTCTAATCAACATCAAATTTTATTCCTAACTAATTTATTTGTTCTCTCCGGTCACAAGACTTTTGCCATGAGTCTCATAGTAACATCGTCCGCATTTATTATATTTTCGTTTCATTTTCTTTGTCTCGTTCTGTAACATTTTATTTAAATGGCATCATTATCTAGATTAAAAAAGCCATTGAATTTCAAACATGGCTTTTGTTTAATTCAAATATCATGTATATAGTATAGCAATCAGGAAAAGATAGGTGTCGCAATTAACTGGGATACCAAAAATTTAATAAAACATACATAAAAAAACAATCCTCTTTTCGCCTATTTATTATAAATGATACATAAGAGATCATTTTAAACGTTTTTTTTATACGCAACCTGAATGTATAACGTTGCTAAGTAACCTAAACTAACATGTAAAAGTAAATGGTTGTGTTTATCTAATGTTATACTAATCAATTTTCTGAGTTGAACGACAGTTTGTACTAAGAAAATATGGCTCATATTCTCATCGATTGGCTTAACAGTGATGTTGAGCTATCGAAGAAGATCGGTAAATTATTTTCTTATTAAAATTATTTTCTTTTTTTTTACAAATATTTTATTTTATTAGAGTCAAGTAATAATCTTGCTAGTGAATTTGCTACTGGTTATCTTTTTGGTGAAATACTTTCAAAATATGGTCTACAAGAAGATTTTCCTCAATTTAGTACAAGCAAGTAAGTTAAATTAACAATTTACTTTTGATTAGTTTTCATTAATTGTTTATTTCTTTTGTTCTTTAGAAATTCTGTATCACAATTAAATAATTTTACACGGATAGAACGAACTCTTCACTTACTTGAAATACCATTTAATACAAATAATGCTCGACAAATAATGACTATGGAAAAAGGTGCTGTTCAACAATTATTATATCAACTTTATACAGCTTTAAATCGAAAGAAGAAACGAAATTTAACTGGAACAGCAATGGAAACAATGACAGCACCAGCAACAAAAATTTTAGCACAAGCTGAAACACAACAATATCAAAATGTTTGTTTCATATGCATTCATAAATAAATATTTCTTTTATTATATTTTTATATAGTTAATTAAGAAAAAAACAACACGTCAATGTGATCTTAGTTTACAACAACTGATTGCTAAACATGAACAATTTAAAGCACGACAAGATGAAATTATTAATAAACAAAAGTACAACAAAAAAATATGTAGGAATATTAAAAATGATTTTTCTTTATAATAGATATGAAGATGAAGAAGGTAGAAGACAAGATTATGAGTCAAAACGACAATATTTACTTAATCGTTCAAAAGAAAAACGTGCTAAAGATGCTGAAATGATGACAAAAATTAAGTACGATATTAATTTATTTCTTTTTTTTTCATTATTAAATATATTTAAATAACTTGTAAATTTTGATGAACAAAAAATTTTGAGTAAGAATTTCATTAGATCACAGCAACAAGATCTTGGTTATGAGATTGTAATTGAACCAATACCGTAAGTTATTTCCTTCTCTCTCTCTCTTTCATATATTGCATGTTTCTCCCATGATTTCTATCCAGCATGTTTACCGATATTGTTCGGTATTAGATTTTTATTGCTTTGCATGCTATTATAAATCTGTAAATTTATTGAAAAAAACAATAATCTAAAATCAAATAAGAATATATGTTATTTGTTTTTTTTAGAGCTAGTGTAGTATTAATTCCAAAAACACCACCACTTCTTTCAAAACAAGCAATGGAAAAAAAAAGAAAATTAAAAAAAGAAGCAGAAATGCAGGTTTGCTTTGATATTATTTATTTATTTATTATATTTCTTAAGATTAAATATCTATAGGATACAATGAATGACATTCGACGATTTGAAAGACGTGTTTTACAACATACTGAATTTGATGATGATGAAGGTTTTGATGAAAATACACAAGGGTATTGAAAAAAAATTACATCAATTTGAATTATTAAAGAATATTTTACTTAAACTAATATACATTTGAAAAAATGAATGTTTAGTTTTTATGAATAACGCGATTTTTTTCTGTACAAAGATGAAACATTCAGAAATTGAAAATAGATATGGTTTATTTGTGTCAAAGGTTCTTGACGGAAAATTTTGACTCATAGTAAACACTTTCTAGTGGCTCAAAAATGAACGAATATCTTCTTCAAAAACTTTTCGATCGGATGTTAGATTTTATGAAAACTAAATCATGAATTAAAGTTCCCATAAAAGTTTACAATTCTAGAGATTTTCATCAACGTTAGAGATATATTAGTTCAGTAATATTTTCGATTTGAAGAATGGTCGAAAATACTCTCTAATAGATTATGTAGATTATATTGAACTAATATATTTTTTTTGATTATATTTGTGTAGAGAATCGATGAATCTTGCCGATATGGAATTATCATCACCTTATGAACAAGAAAATAAAGATCCTACCAAAAAAATGGATACAACAACTTCACATGAATTAGTTAGTTATATAAAACCATTACAACCAGGTCAAGTTGATCCTTATATTCTTGAAATTCGACGACGTCTTCAAGAAGATATTCATGCAAGACGTGAACGAGAAAAACGTCGTCGAAAAGTTCTAGTTGATCAACTTCGTGCACTTGAATCTATTGAAGTAAATAAATTTAATTAAATCTATTAGAAAATATTCTTTTATATATTTTAAAATAAAATAGGATTCTAAACGTGAAGAATCACTTGTTACTCATTTACTTCGTCAATCTCAATTTGAACGTCGTCTTGCTGTTGAATTATTACAAACTCGACATGAAAAAGATATTTTACGTCAAAATCGTATTGCATATGAAAAACAACTTGAAATTCGTCGAAAACAAGATTTTAGTGAAGCTATGGATCGAGAAGCGGTAGAAAAGAAAATTGATTTTTTTTATAATAAAATTTATTAAAGAAATAAAATATAATTATTATTTCAGGAATTAGCACGTTTAGCTCGACTTGAATATGCTGAACAAATAAGAAAGGATAAAGAATTACATGATATTATTCAAGCTGATAAAGCTGAAGCTAAACATAAAGAAAATATTGAATTTTGTACACATATTACTTGGCAATTAGTTGATTTTTCATTAAAAATTGGTGAATATCGACAATTAACTGAAAAGTAAGTTTTTTTTATATAATTGATAGTTTGTTTTTTTTTAAATATTATTTTTATAGTTTAATACCAGCTAAAGTATGGCGTGAATGGAATGCATTATTTGTTGGTAATAGACCATTTTTTGATGATGAACAACGTATATCAGAAAATGAACAAGATGAAATTGATCGACAAGAACAAAAACTTCATGCACAAACAGTTTTACAAGATGAAAGTTTAAAAATATTAGATGAAGGTGATTTAAATGAATATCGAAATATGATTGGTGAATGGGAACCACCATCAGGTAGTCAAAGTTCAACAGCAATTACACATATACCACCATTAGATAATCCTATTTTGGGTTATGTTATTAATCGTTTACATAATCTTGTACATCCACCAGCTGTATGTTGAAATATTTCTAATAAATAATTAGTTTTAAAATATATTTTTTTAGGACAAAATTCCACCACCATTATTTCCAGCATTTGGACTTAAAATTATTATTTTAGGAAAATCATTTTCTGGAAAATCAACTGCACTTAAACGATACGGTGAAGGTAATTATTAATTATTAAAAGATAAAATATAAAAGAATATTAGTCAGTACTATCATTTATTTGTGTTTTATTAATAATTAATAGTTTTCATTTGAAAATATATATGTAAATTTTCTAGAAAATGGTGTAACAATTCTTAATGTTGAACAATTATTACATGAAGCTATAGAAGCATTTAATAATAATGAAATGCATGATGGAGAAGTCAGTCTATATTTATATTCTAAAAAAAGAGCTAATATATTTAATTTTAGATTGATGATACTGATATGGAATATTCTACCAAGACTGATCATGATAATGTACCTATTTCTCATGGAAATACAACAATTGATCAAACAGGTAAATTTTAATTTAGATCTATTCTATAATATTAAAACATCAATTTAGATGACAAATTAAAGTATTATATAAATATTGAAAATGAAGATATTTTTGATATATTTAAAAAATCAAAAGATAATAATAATTTTTCATTATGTTTACAAACATTTTCTCCTAATTATCATATATTTAATTCTAATTCTATTGTTAAAAAAAAGAAAAAGAAACAATCACGTAAAATTATAAAAACAAAAAAATTAAAACAATCACATAAATTATTCAGTATTCTATCGAATACTTCTGTCTCAGGTTTTTCTTTTAAATATTACATATGCGCTAGTTTTGCTGATTTAAATTTAGATTTCTTTTGTTCTTTTTTTTTTATTTTAATTTAATTATGACATATTATTAAGGTACAACTGGTAGTGAATATCCACCAGGACCTCCTCCTACACTTGATGATCTTACGGATGGTACCAATACTGAATCATTAAATAATAAAAAAAATAAAATGGATAAAGTTTGTGAAATAAATTAAAAATAATCAATGAATTTTTTATATGATTTATAGCTTAGTGATCGTGCTAAACTTGGCTCAATTATTGTTCAATCAATGAAACTTGGTGAATCATTAAGTGATCGTATGGCTGTACAACTTATTGTTGAACGTCTTCGGTATAAAAATCAAATTTATAAAATGAATTATTTATTTATTTATTTATTTTTTGTTAAAAAAAATAATAGACGAATTCCAGAAGGTGAAGGTTGGGTTATTGATGGATTTCCAACAACATATGAACAAGTTAAATTACTTGAAAATGCATTATCAGGTTATGAAGAAGAACGTACAAAAGATTTCGATCCACTTTTAGCACCTAATCCACGTCCACCACCACCACCTGAACCATATAAATCTATAATTGATCTTGTTGTTCTCTTTCATGTAACAAATGATATGGTTATTCGACGTGCAGCAGGACGTTCATGTAAAAAAAAATAAAATCTAATAAATTCTTTCTTAAAAATCTATTTTTTTTTTTTATTTTAGTTGCTCCATTAGCTAATCGAGAATATCATGAACAATATAATCCACCGCCAATTGGTGCTGCAACAGGATTTAATGGACAAGAACAAGTATTTCCAACAAAAGATTCAGCTAATGATATGGAACAATTACAACATCGTATAACACAATTTCAAGATTCATATCCTCGAATAGAAAAATTCTATTCACAATATTCAAAAGTTGTAGTCGTTGATGAAACAACGCCAAATGTACCATTAGATGAAGAACAATTATATCATGAATTATCACGTGCTATTGAAACACATGTTGATGAAGAACAAGCAAAAATAAGACAAGCAGAAGAAGAAAAACAACGAGCAGAAAATGAACGTTTAGCTAAAGAACAAGAAGAACAAGAAGCTAAACGACGAGCAGAAGAAGACGCAGCTAAAGCACAAGAAGCAGCAGAAGCTGTAAGTTTTATTCTTTAGATTTTACAATATAATTATTATTATTTTTTTTTATAGGCTGCTGCTGCTGAACGTGCTGCTCAAGAAGCTGCTGAAGCCGGTATGTCATATTTTATTCTTTTTAAATTTCACTAATTTGTGTGTGTTTCAAATAAATATAAACCTCCGTTTTAGACAATAATAGTTTAATCATTTCAAAATCAGTAAATAATCATTATTCAAAACGAAGATCACGGTCATTACATAAACGACGCGATAAGAAAAAAAATCGAAAACAAAGAAAGAGTCATTCTAGAAAAATCACTTCAGTTCATTCGAATAAATCTTCTAGAAGTGACAAATTATTTATAGTTTTGTTTATTTTGCATTTTCATTTTAATAATAATTCGTTTACTGTTTATTTCTTTTCTTATCTCTCACTTCTCTATTTATAGAAGCAGCTGCTAAAAAAGGTGGAAAAGGTGGGAAAAAAGATCGATCACCAGTTGCTAGTGCTGCAAAGAAAGCTAGTCCAAAAGCTGGTGGCAAGAAGGGTAAAAAAGGTAAATAATCCTAATATGTATTTGATTGAATAATACATCTCTTTTATTCTAAAAATAATTTTAGAAGAAGAACCACCACCAACAGTTGGAACAGTACCAACTGAACCTCAAGGACCACCACCTCCAAAACCTGGTTCTGAAGAATGGGTCTATGTTGAAGAACCTATTGATGCAGTAAGATTTACTTTAGATTTTAAAAAAATTTTTCAATTATTAATGAAACATTTGTATATCATAAATTATTTTCTAGGAAATTTCTGTTATACTTTCGAATTATTATGATGCGGTCGAATTTAATTATATAGATGCATGCAAAGTTGTTTTTCGTAATATTCGTTTTGAACGTTCACATTTAATTGATCATTTTTATACTGCTAAAGTTAATTTTAAAATATTTCTTGATCGTCCTGATGCGAAACAAGAATATGTTGATGTTTTTGTTAAAGTAATTTTTATTTCTTTTTAAAATAATCTTTTAAAAATAAGAAAAATATGAAATATTTAATAGGATTTCAATTCATTACCGGATGATGCTCGTGATGATGATGAATTTAAACAAGAACTTCATCAACGAGTAGAAGATTTAAGTGATACTTTACATGAAATAGCTTCACAACGTAAAGAAGAATCTGAAAAAGAACGAGAAATTATTATGACTGATGGATGGGTTCCAGATCATCTAGGTCTTTTAACAAATCATTATATTACATTAATGCAGGTTAGAAATAAAATTTTGTCTTTTTTTTTTTTTTCTTCTTCAAATAATGATTTGAATTCTTACTATAGGGTGAAATTGATCGATACCAAGATGCATTACGTTTACTTCGTGATTATTATAAATCTATGCAACAACCTATTCCAGATGAAATGAAACAAGAATATGCTCGATTACCATTATTTGAATTAATAGAAGGTGGAGAACGCCCAGCTTCTGTTGCTGAAAGTCTTGTTGATTATGATCCAACACAAACGCTTGCTTCACCTGCTGCTAATGCTGATCTTGATGCAGCTTCCCAAGTTGGTACACCTAAAAAAAGCAAACGAGCTTCATCAGCAAGTAAAGGTAGTAAACGAACACCGTCACCACCTAAATCTCCAAAAGGTGGAAAGAAAACAGCTGGTAAAAAGGATAAAGATGCTCAACAATCAACTGATACAATTGCACAATCACCTGGGCAAGATTCTTCATCAAAAATTCTTAAACCTAAGTAAGGAAAAAAATCAATATAATATCTAATTTTACATCTATATTGTATAGATTACCGTTGGTACCTCGTCGACCTTTATCAGCTTTTGAATCAACTGATAATAAGAAACGTTCAAATCAAGCTGCAGCTGCTAAAAAGCGTGCCGATGATGCTAATGCTGGCGAACCATCACCTCCACCTCCAGAAGATATGGATGAACGACTCGTCTTTGATGCACATCGTTTAGCGAATCAATATGTTAACGATATGGTTTGTTGTTATTTATCAAGATTGATAATATCAATTTGTTTTTATATTTTACTGTAGCTTACAAATGAACAAGCTAATGCTGAAATAGATCCAACAGCAAGTGGAGCGGCTGCAGGTGGTGCTACTGCATCTGGTGGTGCTACTGGTAAAGATGCTAAAGGTGGTGGTAAAGATGCAAAAGGCGATAAAAAAGGTGCAGGTGGAAAAGGTTCGGCAGGAAAAGGTGGCAAAAAGGGAGCAAAAAAAGCTGATGAAGCACCTGCAGAAAGTATGTATTATAGTATAATATATATTTCTTACGATATATGAATAAAATAGATTTGTAATCGATAAGCATTCGATTGTTTTGTTTCAGGAAAAAAAATATTAATAAATCTTTTATGTTTAGATGTAGTAGAAGCAACACCTGAAGAATTGGCTAAACGACAATTGAGAGCAAAAATGAAAGAAGAATATTTAGCTGCTCTTAGTCATGAAGGTAAGAAATTATTTTGCTTTTTTTTCCTAATCCTTAACACTTATTTTTACATGACTAAGATCAATTAATATTTGATTGACTGATTTTCATGTTTTGTTATTAATGAAAAGTAATTAATTTATCTTTGTAGTACGCATTTGCCAGGCACGTTTAATGCTCATTCGTGATGTTGCTTCTCGTGCCATTACGGGTCTTAAAAGCAAAGCTGATGAAACATATTCACGTATGTATGATTGGCTTGGTGAAAAATATAAACAAGAAACTGAAAGCATTGAAAATATGGCTAAAATAATTCGATATGCAATTGAATCAAAAGAAAAAATTGAACAACAACTTGTTCTCGATAGATATTCATTCTATATTGCTGAAGTAAATAAATAGATTTCCTTTTTTTATAAAGAAAACTTTTTAATGGATAAATTGAAAATAGGATGTTATTGTTGCTCCACCACCTTTACCTCCACCTCGACCATTACCTATGGAACAAACAATGACTGAACAGTTTACCATTGATGAATTGAGAGAACTCTATAAACAAGTGAGTTACAAATTTATTCGAAATAATATTGATAAAACAATTCATGAAAATTTTAGTTTACATTAACTGCACCGAGTGGTCTTCTTTCAACTAAGACGTTTATTGATTTATATTCAGACTTGATTACAATTAGTGTTGGACAACGACCTTTACCTGAAGCATGGTCCTCATTAGATCAACTACAAGTATTATCTATAGTATTAATATAATATAATGTCGCCTTATAAATTTTTAGATTGAATCATTAGCTACAATGCTTTCAAATGGTTCTGAATTTATTAATTGGCGTTTGTGGCTCTTATTTGCTTCGCAACCATGGCCATATCCTACTCAACAAGAATTGCTCAATCTTCTCTTTACCTATGCCGAAAATGATACTGATCATTCTGGCTTCATTTCTCGTTCAACTTATAATGAAGTATTTTCTGATCATTATAGTTTTTCATATAGATAACTTGTGTTTTTTCTTAGATTCCACTCTGGTTTTCAATGGAACGTGCTCCAACACCTGATGATCCAACTCAACCACGCCCTTACAATCGTGAATATCATCTGAAACAATTTTGGTTTGATTTATTTGCACTCGACGATCATGGAACATTACCTTATGAAGATATGCTTTTGTATATGGCTGCTGTACCAAATCCATTGCATGGTTTTTGTCGAGCATTAGCAATAACTGAACGAAAAACAATGCCTATGTTAAAAGGACCATTAACACATGTTGACATGAGTTGTGGCACATTAAACACGCAAGAATATGAACGATTGTTAGAAAGAGAACGAGAACAAGAACAAGAAAATGAAGAAGAAACGCCTCAAGATGGATTGATTTCAGTTGATGGAATCTATCAGGTAAGTGTATTGATGAATATTAATCTGAATATTTGTTAATTATGATTTGATAGGTTTTGCATCATGGTGAACGTAAATTTGGTGATACACATCGATTTGCTACGACTGAAGATCCAGAAGATTTTGCATCTAAGGTTAGATATTTTGAAAAAATGATATTGTTAGTTATTAATCAAAATATTGCAGGAACGTCTCTATGCTGTTTGGGATGAAATGGAAACTGATCGTTCTTCAAAAATTCCTCTATCTGCATTGTTAAATCATCCAATAATTGCAGATATGGTTGCTAATTGTTGCAAATATCGAGCACCAGTAATAATTTTTCTTTATTAAAATATTTTTTCATATTTTTTCCTTTAATAGGACTTCAAACAAATACTTCATATAAAACAAGCGGATGAGTTATCAGGTGCTGATTCGCATGGTCATCGTACCCCGGAACAAACCATAATTAGTTAATTAATTATTGATTTTACTTTCTTCTAATTAAAGAGACTTTTATACATGTATTATCATTTTTAAAAAGAAAAAGATTAAGTCTAATAACAAACATTTTGCTATGATTTCTATATATTATTCTAGTGGAATATCAATCGTAGAAGTATAACTAAATATCAGCTATTGTCGAGACAAAATTATTATTGATGGTATAAAATGAAAAAATCAAAGATAAGTAGTGAGCTAAAGAGAAAAAATGTTGTCTAAGTAATGATCACTTAAGATTGAAAAATAAATATAATTTCCTGAAACGTGCCTTATCTATTTTAAGAACATTGTCAAGTGATTCTTTTATTCTGTTATAGGTTTTATCACCTCTATTTTGTATTGATAATTTAACGCTCTTGGTATAGTAGTCAGAGTTCAATTCAATCGTGTTGTATGCATAAACATTTCGAATTGATTTTAACTATTTTCCATTTATGAAGATCTGATCAAGTTAAGCTTTGGATTTGCCGTTTGAGGGCAGCCAGATCCATGATCTTGATTATAGTTGTGGAAAAGGAATTTATGTTGAATGCATGTTGCCGGTTTTACAGTAATTTACGAGCTAATTGTCTTTATTGTTGGTTGAGTGGTAATATGTATATTCGCCAATTGTCTGTGGATTTGTTGTGTGACTATTAGAATCTTTTATTGTATTGAGATCAACAGCAAAAATCAGGTCATTGTGTGAGTAAAACGTTGTGATTGCACGTCTCTGGATCATCGTAGAAGGCATCTTTTTCTGTATTACTTTTGCCTTCCGTTGATGCATAAGCAATGATGATTGTTATTGATGGGTTGCTTCTGAGATATACCATCCTAATACGATTGGATATCCTTCTCAATGATACGAAAAACATTGACAACCTAGGATTTATAAGTAACCCAACATCTCCTTGTCTTTCTGATATTGCTGAAGAATACTGAAAGCACTTTGTTGCGTAGGTCGTGCTTGTTTGTTCTGATGTTTGCCAACGATGTTCTTTTATTACCACTAGGTCAATATTATTTTTGTTGCATGCATATATAAGTTAATGTAATTTTTCAGTTTGCTTGAGAGTGCACACATTGTACGTGGATATTATGATGGCCTTGTGATGAGTTTTAATGTTTTTATTTTTATTTTTTATTCGATTTACCATTGTGTTCTCAAAGACAATTACCGGCTTTATCATAGATTCAAATCTTTATATCCATACGACGAGTCGAAGGACTGTTGCTCGGAATCGGTTCTTTCATTATTGTTTTCCGAGCCATAGTGAAGCACGCCTTAGGTGACATCATATACTATTTCAATAATAACAATATTCAATCGTTTGACTGAGCAAATGTTAAAGTTTTTTCAATAAATATCATCGATCGTTTATATAATTATTCTTAGATCTTAATTACGATGCCAATATTGAGTATATATCATCGCTGGAAACATTTATTTAACTTTGAGCCTTTATGAAATATTATTTCAGTTAATAGTTAGTTTTTTTTTTATTAATCTTTTTCGGTTTCTTTCTATAAAACATAGCAGAAAAGAAAAAGGTAAAGTATCTTAATCTACTAGTTCATCACTAAGAGATCAAAGACAAAAAAACACACGAATACAATAGGTATAGAAAAACAAAAAAAAAACTTTCATAAGGTTCAAAATCACGTAATCATGTTTGTAAACAAAAAAGTGATCAAACAATATAAAAACAAACAAACTAAAGGTGCTTTTTTGAGACAAACAGCTAAATATACTATTTATTTGCTCTTTATAAATAAAATAACTTGTCTGCTAAACTTTCATGTGGTTGAGTATGTAAACTTTGAGCAGCAAGAAAAGCTAATTTATGAGCATATTGACATACACCAGGTACTCGAATTGTACCAGGCCAACTAAATAAAAGCGGGAAAATGAAATACATAAAAGAGATGAAAAAACAAAATAACTAACTTGTAATATAAATGACATAATTTTTGTGTTAATCGTTGCATATGATCAACTTTTAATCTAGAGAAAAAAAAATATTCGATCTAAATGTAATAGTAAATTTATACTAACCCAGTTCGATCCCAAATGACATTAAAATGAGTTGGAGCAACAGTACCTTGACGAGCCATTTGTGAAATCAAATAAAAATCATACCATTCTACAAAATAAAACTATGAAAATAATTTATTAAAATCTTCAACACAATACCTTGATTAGTAATAGTATTATCGATAATAGTACCCGGAGGTGGATTAATAAATTGACGATTATTACGTGGATCACGAGCAAAGAATCGAGCACTTCCACGTTTTTTAACAACAATCATACCTAATTTTGGACTAAAGATGAAAAATTATGATAAATTGATAAACTATTTTGAATTAAACTAAAACTTACTCGTAACCTTCTTGTACTTTCATACAAAGTTCATTTAATGCTGGTAATTCACTATCAATAACATCAAGTAATTGAAAATCATTAACACCATCACGATAAACAATAATTTTAGCTGGTAAGACACCATTGACTTGATGATATTTTTGAAGTGCATCTATATATATAATCATATATAAAAATTAGTATAAAAATGAAAATATATCATACCTTGCATGCACGATTTTAATCCTGTAATAAGATCTTTCTGACCACGTTGTTCAATAACACGTGAATAATAACGTGTACATGTTGGATTTATTGATGCAACAAAGCCAACCATTTGAGATGAACGTGATTGAGAATCACGATATGTATCAATACCAACAACCATTAATGTTTTTGCCTATAAAAAATTATTTAAAAAATATTCATCATTAAATAATAATAAAAAAAGAACAAACAGGAATTGAAACAGCCCATATTTCACCACCTAATTTTGCATTAATCTGAATACCAACTTTTGTTGCAACTGACATTAATTGACCTGGTTTTTGTAATGTTTTTGATAAAAGCATCTGTAAAAAAAATAAAAATAATAAAATCTTTTTATTTTCTTATTAAAAAGACTCATACTTGAGATGGTAAAGGACAATCAACACATAAGACTTTTTTGATTGCATCATAACGATCTTTTCGATTATTAGTTAAGATACAACAAACTAAATCCATTTGTGGATTAGCTTTATTTTCAATAGCACGAATAAATGTTTCCGAACGATCATTTGGTAATTCAATCATTTCAGGAAAATCAACACGCATACCTTAAAGAAGAAAAAAAGAAGAAGACGAATTAGATGAGCAAAAAAATAAAAGTCAAATAGAATCTAACCGAATGGTGTGCAAACTTTATAAAGAGCGTCAACAAATGAATGAGCAATTTGTGAATCACGTTGAGAAAAAATAAGAATCCATTTATCAAGATGTTTAGCTGAAATATGTGCCAATGAACGACCATCACGTGACCAATCAGCTTCTGATGGATTATATTTAATTGTACGCTAAACATGAAAGAAAAAACATAAAAATAAATTTATTTCTATGTTTAAATATTTTTACATCTTTATAAATAATTGATTCAGCTTCCATTGTACGACCACGAAGTTCAATAAGACCTTTATCAAGACTAATTTGCCATTTATTTAATTCTTTACGTCCTTCTTCGCGTCCTTGGATATCATGAAGAAAACCATTTAATTGTTGAAATCGTTCATTAGGTCCAACATGTGTATAAGTACCCATTTCTTTCATTAATGAAAAATCTTGTCTCATTGAATCCGAAATACCAGTAACACAACATAATTCTGGAATTAAAAAGATCACTCCTGGATCTTCTTTTTTTGGACCACGTTTAGCAACTCGTTTGCTTGCTTTAACAGTAATCAATGGTTGTTGTTCATCTTTTATTTTAATATGATATTTCTAAAATTAAAAGAAAAATAATCAAAAATTTTATTTAATCTATATATATTACTTCTTGATAATATTGACTAAGATTTTGTTGTGTACCATCACGTTTAGTAAATTGAAAAGTTGGATCTTTATCCCATGCAATATCAAGAATTCTATATGTTTCATTATTGTATCTATATAAAAATAAATAATTTTATTTCAAATTTTAAAAAATAAAAGAAATAACGAACGGTGTTAAGACAATTTGTCCAATAAGTTCTTTTAATGATGCTTCTTGTGCTTGTTTAGCATCTTTAAAAAAATTAAATTTATCATTTAAAATTGAATAAACAGTTTGTTTATTCATAACTTTTGTTGATAAATCAACATTTATCATTAATTGACCTAAATATAAATAAATTTATTATCGTTTTTATAAATATTTATTTATTAAATTAACCTTCATAAACATTGACGGCAGTCATAAAACCAGGAAAAAGTGTTAATTTATATCGATCAAGTTCAATTTTTTTATCAAATGAATAATAGTTTCGACCAAGTAATTTTAAACCAGCAATTTCAAGTAATCTAATCAAAAAATAAAACCAATGAAACAGATAACAATAAGATTTATCATACGTACTTTCGAACAATTAAATTAGCTAAATGAAAAAATTCTGGTGATTCAGGTGAAGCTGTTGCTGTACGTTTCATTTTAATTGTTACAGATTCATTAGTAACAGGATGTTTTGCAGAAACACTTTTTTCCTAAAATATATTACAACATAGATTTGAATTTTTCTAATAAAATAAAAACTAAATACTGGTCCAAAATCTTCGAAAGAATAAAGAAGTGTTCCATCAAAAGCTACATCTTTAATTCCAGCTTTAGCTAATGTTTCACGACGAATTTTTCGTAATTCAATCTAAAAATTATATTTTATTATTGTTTTATTTTTACAGAAAATAAAAAAAAAAAAACTTACATCAGGTTCAAATGAACAATGATATCGATATAAATCCCCTATGAAGATATAAGCATAGATAAAAAGAAAAGAAAAAAAAATTTAGAATATATACATTTAGGTGCAGCCAAAACTTTGATATAATTAGCAACAAGAGCAATTTCTTGTCCACTTTCACCTTCTTTTGATTTAAGTTCATTTGGTCGAGTTTTTGGAAATTTTGAAGTTGTTGGATAACGATCATTATCATCTGTTGCCATTGATAAACTATCCAATTGTGTAGTCATTCCAGAAATTGTCTAAATAAAAATGAATTAAATAAAATAAAATAAAATTTCATATTTTACCGATGGTGTTGGACTTGTAATACCTGTTACAATACTACTTCCTTCACCTGAAACCAAATCTAGAAAAATAATAAAAATTAAATAGAAAAATTCCAAAAAAAAAATCTCACCTTGATCACGCGATACTGTTGATCGACTGAGACGACCACGTGATCTTGCACATCCACGTAAATACATTGTATCTAAAATATTAAATTCATTTATTTAAAAAATTACAAATGATCTTCTTACTTCAAGAATTGTTAAGATGAAATATATACGTATTGAATCGAAACCTAGAAAGAATATATATGAATGATAATGTTTTGTATTTTCTTTCTTTTTCTATATGCATATAAGACGAAATATTCTACTTATTCGAAGATGCACGTCGTTTTTTCTTTTTCTTCTATATACGTACACAGAGAAACGTCCGTATCTCGAAAATAAAAATTAACATAAAATGCACATATATATATATGCTATTTCTACGTTTCTAATAGTTACCAAACTATTATAAAATATATATTTAAAAAAAAATAGATAGAACGATGTTTATTTAACCATGATATCCATTAAATATCAACTTAAAACGAAATAATAAATGGAATTTTTCTTCATATTGTTTGAATTCATTAAATAGTTTTTTTGGACGCGGTATTGTTTATACACAACAGTATTATCCTTTATTCACTGATGAGATAGTTAAATATAACAATATATCAGTCAATGGAATCTCTCTTCTATACATATTTTCTTCGATGACAAATTTATTTTGTTAATGATAAATGAATGTAATAATTCATACTTCAAATAGAATTGTATTAGATACTATACATACTAATTTGATGTATACATTAAAATTTCCGAAGATGACAACTCTGTAAAATACTATCATAGGCCAACTTGATTTAAAATTGAAAGAAAAATATCATTCAATTGATTGACTATTGCGCTTACCCTCATCTGTAATAGATAGTCCATTAGAACTTTTTTTTTCAAACAATTAATATCAAGTTGTTCAATAGAATATATGTGCATTGATTCTGCAATTTTATATATGCATGAAGTTAAAAATATTAATACTATTCTATTTATTTTTTCTTTATTGATATTGCAATACAATTACAATTAATTTATCTTATTTTATTTTATTTCTTATTGATTTCAACGTAATAAAAACATCCAATCATTCCCTATATTTTATTCTTTTTAATATAATGAGATGTTATTATTAATATCGACTTGTATAGTCTCAAAGGATACTCTTGTATCATATGAAAGGAAATAATTAATTCAATAGATAGACATGAAGTTTGTTATGAATTAACCTTGATAAGTTACAATTGACAATAAAATCTTTCTTTTTATCTAAACAATATTTTAGATCGAAAATCATTTATTTGAATTTACAAGATAAATAAGATCAAAATTAATGAGATAAAATTTCAAGAAATATTCTTGTAAATATTAATGGAAATATGATATATTTTGAACAGCAAGAAGAAGAATTGTATAAAATAATTTCTGATTATTAACTAATGAAAATATATTTCTCTTTTTAGACTAAATATTAAAATATTCATTTTCGTTCTTTCTTTTCTTCTGTCAACTTTATTTAACAAAACAACAGTAAGAAAAACAATCATATTCTTATTTGATGTTATTCAGTGTTTTGTATATTTATTCATTGTCAACATTAGCAGTGAGTAATCCTAAATATAAAAAACAAAATTAATTAATTAAAAAATAAAATAAATAAAAAAAAAACCTTTAAATGAAGGAACTCGAACATATGTCACCAATGTATAGAGTTTATGTACTGAATCTTCATCTTCATTACGTTGACGAGCTAATCGTACTCGAACACGATAAGGAACATGACTATAGAAAAAAAAATTAATATTTTTATCAAAACAAACGAAAAAAAAAATTATTAAGAACTAACTTAATTCCTTGTGACCAAATTTCCTTGTTTAATTTTGAATCAATACGAACATCTGGCGTTTTCATCATTTTTTCAGCGAATTTTTTTAATTCTTTAACTGCTCGTGGTGCACGTTTTTTGAATGCTCTATTTACAAAAAAATATTCATAATAATAAAAACAAAAAAATCTAATAAAACATACACGCCATGTAATCGTTTATGCAAATTAACAGTATACTCCCGAGTAACAACTTCGTTTGTAATCTGTTTTTTGCTACTACCACTTTCACCTTTTTTAGCTTTTGTATTGGCCATTTATAATATTGGATGTTTAATCTAGAAAGAATTCGAATCCGAAATAGACAGCATTTTTTATTTTTAAATTCACTTTTTTTTTTAAGACGAATAATAAACCAAATACATAAATAGACAAGAAAAAAAAAGAAACTAAACATAACAATAGAAAAAGACAAACAAATATTCGATCGATTAGGCGAACATAAAGATTTTAGTAATAAATATACATCGGAATGAAAAAAAAAATCAACCAACGTATGTAGTTATAAGATTAATAAACAAGAATAAATTAATTTTGTTTATCTATTATTATTATTATTATTATTATTATTTCCACTTAATAAATAATTACGATCATTATTCATTGATGATGGTGTGTCAAGTGGTAAAAGAATATCATTACTAAATAAAAAGTAATTAAAATTCATTATCATAAAATGCAAATTAATCAACTTTATTTTACTCTTAAGGAAGCAGATGTTGCTTAATAACGAGTAATGCATAAGGAATACACTATTTTTATAATCAATTTTTTTAAGTGTTTTATGTAACTGTTGGGAATTTTATAAAAAAGATCATTTAATAAGAAATATAATTTACTAATTTGAATTTTTATAGCTCAGTTATTCTTCAAATAATGTTCAAAATATGATAATGGCATACGCAGGAAGCTGATTTATTCAAACGAACGGAAATTGCCTGGCGGGGAGTCGGGATTAAAATAATCTTAGATCGTGATTTTGATCAAAACTTCACAACAGGATCTTCTCTTCAAAAATTTCTGCGTATGCTACTAAAATATGAATAGATGTGAATTTTAAGATTACATCATTATTCTATTTTATCTTATTTATAAACATTATAACATACAGTTTTGAATGAATATACTCATGATTCGTATCTGCGAATCACAACTAAACTATTTCGTTGTGATTTATGAAAAATATGTCACTAAATTGAGTATTGATAATTGAGATAGATCAGTCCTTTTTTTCAGATTTAAAGTAAGTACAACTTTGACATTCACATCTGTTCGTATTTTAGATAGCATTTCAGAAAATTAAAATAGTAGGTGTCATAGGTAATTAAATTCTTCATCAAACGAGTTCTTTTTTTAAAAAATTCTATCAACTATCTAAAAGCATTAAAAAAGTGATTCCAAAAGTGACTCATTCCTTATATATTACTCCTTATATCTAATGTGATTAATATTGCTCGAGTCATACTCTTCGGTTCGTAACTTTAACTTTTCGATTTAACTATTATTTCAAACAAGGTACATTATAGATTAAAAACTCAAACAAATTTTCTCTTTATTTTAGTTCTAATAGTAGTTTGAAATTCTTCTTTTAAGGATCTATATTCAATAGATATACTATAAAATCATTATTATAATTTTATTAATTTCATACCTTGTACTACCAAATCGATGTTCTTGTTGTTGTTGTTGTTGTGGGAAACCACCAAGTAATACACTATTTACTTGATAATAAACTCCATCGCCTCGTCTATATAATCGAAAATATTAAAGTTAAAAGTTTAAAATAATAAAAAAATCTCACGTTGTCCAAATTGGTATTATTGCTTTGAATGAACTTTTTCCAAATATTTCTTGAAAATTCTGTTTAAATCCTAAATTAAATCCTTCTTTTTGTGGTCCCTCAGTAAATATTGGTGCACGAAATGATTCTAATCATAAGAATATATTTAATTAATTAATAATAATATTATATATCTTACCAAGTGTAGTTCGATTTTTTCCTGTTAAATATAAATGATAAAAGAATAATGATGCCACACTAAATGCAAACATTACTGATGCAAAAAAGAGAAAAAGTAAATGAAATTTTCCAGCTGATGATGTTGAACTATTCAAATCCTAAAATTAAAAAAAAAGAAATGAAAAGTTTTTTTTTTCGCATGACAATACAGCAGCATACCTTTTCAATGTTAGTAACCCTCTGAATCCATTGAAAAAATCAATTAATAAAGCAATAAGCAAATAAGAAAAAAAAACTATTGTTCAAATTACCTGCCAAAATTGAATAAAATATTCTAATGATGTTGCTGCAACAAAAATACAAAAAAGTAAGGCCCAACCAAGAAATAAAACGAAATATTTATAATTTGCAAAAGAAACACAGCTATTCGTCCTAAAAAATAACAAAAACAAAAAGAGATGAATTTATTTATTTTGTGAATCTTTTTGAATAAAATATTTACCATGGACAATGATGATCATATCGAAGTACACATTTTCCACATACTGAACAATGATGAGCTCGATCAGGTTTTATACAATGACATATAAAACAATAGCGAATACCTTTAATTATTAAATAAATAATTGAATTGAAAATTAAATTGATTAATTTATCTTACTTCCATCAAAATGTCGAGTTATTACAGGTATATTTTCTCGACGACAAAAACGAAGAAGAATAGCACGTCGTTCATCCAATGTTTGTGCTGTTGCTATACGTTCTGCTTCTGCATCTCCAACATAAAACTAAATAAAAAAAAATGATAAGTTAGTGTATAAAAATCTTAGAAGATATTTACTTGTTTAGGTGGTCCAGCCAAAGGTTTAAACATTGTTTGATAATAAGACCAAAGGAAAAGAAATAATAATGGATGATAAATCGTTAAATATATGACTAAATACAAACAAAATTAATTAAGATAAACAATTGATTTTAATTGAAAAATTTAGTAATAATATAAGATTAAAAAGTTCATCAAGTGTAGAATGAATTTCAATTGAATCAATTTCTAAAATTTGATTACATAAAATACATAACTTGGTAAGTTTTTTTAATCCTATATCAATTAATTTCTTTTCGTCTTTTATTTACCTTTTTTCGGAACACTGTCAATAGTTACTATAAAAATAAGATTGAATGAAATTATTTTTTAAATAAAAATTCAAACTTACAAATACACATTTGTACAACATATGCGTAGTAGGACCATGCAACAATGGCAATAATAAAAATTACCGGAATACATTTTAATGTTTCAAAACAGCACATACGAAATGATCTTAAACTCATTGGACAACCTATTTATTAATTAGAAAAAAATAAATTCATTTATTTGAATAAATAAATTTTTATTAAAATAATAATATGACAAACACAAGATTAATAAAGGGGATCATAGCTATTTAGTAAAAACTAGTAAAGATGCAACACTTACGGAGCTTTTTCATTCCCGACATAAACATAGAATTAAATGGTTGTGAATCTTGTCGATGCTGCTCACCCACCAATAAGGCATCCGTTGACTAACAGCAAAATTACAGAGGAAAAATCGATTCTCTATCTCATACACACAAATAAGCCAAATATATTTATATACTTACTTGTTGATTAGATGAAAGAAGAGGTTCTAAAACAGTATGTTCATCCTAGAAAAAAATTTTAATTAATATTTTTATAACCTTCCTTTTTTTTCTATTTTTACCTCTTGCTTTGATTTATCTACAATGTCGATTGAAGAAGAACGATTATTCATCCAATGTTGATCTCATACATATAATAGAAAATCTGTTTCGCAAATATAAATAATTTAATCTAAATGTTAGTTCAAACATTATATTTGATAACAATTGGGTGAACATATGTCTATCCATAGAAAAAAAAATAAACGATAAGAATATCCTTAATAAACAACACTTTATTTGGACTTTTGCTTGGTATTACCATCTGTGGTTTTATAATTAAAGTGTAATTAATTAAATAAATAAATAAAATCGATAATTTGTAATAAAAAAGTTTAGAAAGAAAAATATAAAAGAATTAAAATGAAATAAAATGTACAAGGTTGTATATAGATGTCGTTAGGAGCAAGTGTTTCAAATATATCTTTTCTGTATACATATAAATGCACGGATATAACTTAAAAATTTGATTTATTTTTTGTGATACAGACTATTTGAAAATGAAGCTAAGCGTAATTTATTCTTATCTCTTCCCGAACGGGTAATACACTATATATATCATAATCTTTCTTAAATACCGTTAAGATTTGATCTTGAAGTTCATTTTATTTTCTTTTTTCTAAAGAAAGTACGCACGACAAATACACTAACATACACATACTAACTTTGTGCTGAAAAAAAAACCACTCTTCATATATATAAATATATGTATATGTGGAGAAGAGAAAAAAAATGTGCAGAAAAGAGAGAAGAGAAAAGTAGGAGAACAAAGAAATGGTGTGTATACCTATTATAATATGATTGTGTATCCAAAACAGATAAAAAAAAGGCAGTGAACTGTATTATATATTGACAATCGGAAATAATTACATATACGTTAGAATATGTTTATATTAGCGACATACATCTAATGTGATTTGCGTGATCATATCCCATTTTCTCTCTTTTCTATCTAAAATTAACTTATCAAATTATATCTTCCAGACTTATACTCACCTGAATATCTATTTTTAGCTGTCATACACACGTGTGAGCTTGGTATTATGAATGTTGAATATATACATATTTTACAAAAAACAAAAGGCAAATCATTTTTGAATACATTGATTTCTCCCTGCGAATAATTCAAGAGATCTTTCAAGGATATGATAGTCAACAGAATTCGAGAAGAGGTTGGCATTTCATCATTTTTTATCAATAATCAACAGAAGAAAACAATTGTGCATTGTCTATGGAACGACTGTAAAACGATCAATAGTACAATACAATGTTACACGAATTATTTTGAGAAGGCTATAGATTAAACTATATTATAAGAACATTTTATTTTTCATTCTTGTTTATCATATAAAATCGATGTACACAATCTGATTTATACTTGAAATTACACGTATAACTAGAAAAATATATCATAAGATCTATGACAATCGATTCAAAATATGCTAATTTAAATTTATTGAAATTATAATTTGTTTTCTGATTACTTTACAATTCTCATTATCATGAACATATATTGTCATATATGCATGAGTACATAAGAGAAGTCATGCTGATAATGAGATTCTTCTTGAAATAAAATATATAACATCGAACTTTTTTTTTTTTATATAATAAGAATTTAATGATTATACTTATTTTCTAATTTCGACATTTCTTTTTGTATGGTTAGCAATTCCTACTGAATAATTTTGTCTTGTTAGAATTCTAAACTATTTCATTTTGTATAGATCAAATAATTTTCCTTTTCATTAATGTTTCTTCATACATCATGTTATCAATAATTACATGACCAGACAAAAAAAAATGAAAGACAATAAATTTAATTATGTGTAAAGAAAAGCAATACTTAACTTTAAGATCCATGTAAGCATAAAACGCAAAATCGATACGTTGAAACGCGATTTTATGATGCATTCAAACACATTTTTAATAAGAAACCTGTTGAGATGCAGTTAGAAGAATTTTGAAACGTGTCTGGACGTAGTTTTTTTATGCAACATGTTGAAATGCAATTGTAGAAAAGAAAATATATTGACAGCATCTCAACGCGTTTCATATTGAAATCACATTTAAGCGAGTTTAATAAGAATTTGACTGAACGTGTTCAAACATATCTCAAATATTTTTTTAGTCACGTTGGAAAACAATCAAATTTCTGAGTGCCTTTGTGCACGTTTATTTCTTGTGTATCGAACGCGATTTTACTCCAAAAATTGCTGCTCTAGAAAAATTAACTGCATTATTGAAATCATTGATTTACATATGTTTTAGTTATTTAAACTTCATCAGACTTTTTAATAAAGAATATCTAGGTGATATTAAAATAGACAAAAATTCAATTAAACATACGGCAAATAATCGATATCAATTTTTAAAGCTTGTGTGAATAATAATGAGACAATATTGTAATAGTTTTCAGCTATTCAATGCCATTTCAGCAAACTGTTAAATACTACTGCTTAAATAATATTGTTAATACTTTTTTATCATATATGTCTATTAAATAGGTTGTATGAATAATTATCAATTCATTAAATTCTTCGATAAAATTATTTATTTCCTTACCAGTGCAATAAAAAAAGTATATTAAATATCTTACATTCGAAAAAGCACATCGCATTCAAATACATTTTATTTTCAATAAGGAAAATTTCCTTCTCATCGTATAGTTCAGTGGTGTATATATATAACTTCTGATCACTGGTCATCTGTTCAAATCTGATTGTCATCACTTAAGGTAAAATTGAATCTATTTGCCAGGATAGGCTAAGGTCATAAAAAATATTAATAATGATGATTCAGTTCGAATCTGAGATAGATGCAAATATTTTTTCAAAATTTTTAGTTTTTATTTAAAACGCTTCATTTTTTTTACTAGAAGTGCGTTAATTCTTAGCGTTTTGGACGCATATGAAACACTTTTGAGATGCATTTTCAAGCAAAAAATATTTACAGGGGGACAGATTTTTTTAATTTCATTCCTATTATCAGGTCAACAGGAAAACAATCAAAAAATAATCATTTATTTAGAAGAATTTGATCATTCAAACATATTTTTATCTGTTTACTTGTTATCCTATATAACCAACAGTATTTAGCATGGAAAATAATGAATGAAAGGAAAAATAACGGAGCCACCTTCCAAATCAACTATTATTATAACTAAATAAAGAATAAGAATATAACCTTTAAAAAAAGAATGTTTTTATTATAATTGGATTATATTATTCTACTTATCTAAAGAGATAACGATACAGAATGGAATTTTTCATTGTTGATCTTATTCGTTTAAATGCAATAATAGTAGCTATTTCCTTTTTTAACTGTTCGTTTTTTTTTGTGCATTTGTTGCAAATGAATTTATCTGTTGAACTCTTCTAGGGACTTTTATCTGACAACTGTTTTTCAAAGTTTTCATCTATTGATCAATTAGAGACATAAAAAAAAAGTTAGTATTATTTTTTTGCTCTGTCAGAAAAACGGCTGATTATTTTTAATAAATCTTTCATTTATTATCAATCATAACGATATTTCACTATTCTTTTTCGCTCTTCATTTTTAACTAACGAATATCTGTGTTGATCTTCCTTGTTTTTCTTAATACAATGTTTAATAGCAAAAGAAAGATAATAATGACTATACTAAGAAAAACTTAGAAGGTCAATATTTTGTAATATAAGTTACATTAATTATTCTTTCACTATCATTTTTTTTAACCAATTCAAATCCGCTACGCTCGTGCAACAAATAATGGATAAGAAAAAAGTCACTAGTAGCTAAAAATTTCTGTGCTCAAGAAAAAGACGAAATAAACATCTTCTTCTTTGAAGGTTATTGTTACGCGCGAGCGAACAGACGCATGCAAATTTTTAAATGTTTTTCTGGCTTTTTTGAATAATAGCATCGATAAAAACAATGGCGATTACTAATATATGATTATGTCACATTGAAGTGTTATCAACATTGACAACACATTTACTGATATTAATCAATACATTAATTTTCTTACAGACATCTACAATAGAACGATTTTTATGGTATCGATCAATGTCGTACGATCTTTATCTTTTATGAAAAAATAACGCATGACTTAAATCATAAGCCAATCAGTAGTTTAAAATCAAAGATGTTGTCACACATCAGGAATGGTTATTGCTGTGTGAAATTCTAAAACAAACTGCATAACAATATGAGTATAAATGACATTGCAAACGTTAATTGGATACGACTAATCAATTTAATACATTCGTCATATTTTCAAAACAGAAGGATTTTATCGAGATAGTGCTGTTACTATTGCAAAACCGCTTCTCTTAGTCTTTCATTTGTTATTAAGTTTCGATTTATTTTTTTGAAATTTTTCTGTTTGAAGAGTTCTTGATATATTTTACCTTTGTCGATCTTTCATGAATCCTATTATATTATTTAATTATCCGATTGAATACTTCTCGATGTCATAGAGAAAGATTTTTATACAATATAACTAATGTATGAAATTATTTCTATTTAGTTGCTGTTTCAGATATCAAATTAATTATAAAAAAATTTCATATTAATATTACAATGTGAACTAATTACTTGAGCTACACTTAGTTTATTATATTCTATTTAACGTTATACGTATATCAATAATTAATTCGCTTTCAAATATAGCAGATGTTTCTAGGTATATAATTTTCTTAATAACTAAGTTAAATTATTTTGCATAACATATTGATTGTGCATTTTTTCTGGCAAGGCAACATTACAAATACATGCAATAGAATAAAATTTTTTTATAACACAAAATGTAACAGAACTTCGGATGTATCATTTATTTTTTTGGTAGATTCCTTCTCGAATAGTCATAAATCGACAATAAATTGATAAATAGATATCAAATATCTTCGATGTTGCTAAAATTGATAGACAGCTATAGTCTAAATTATTGATGTATTTTATTTTTAATATTAAACATATTTACATATAGGTATATAATGGCAAAACATGACTCTAACTATTCATGTTGTTTTTACAGAAGCAAAAGAGGTTATTGCACTCTCATACTTATGACAATTTTATGAGCAAAACATATTAAACAATCGATCGATTTAATCATATGTTATGTTTTTTAGCAGACTTTTGAAAAAAAATTATATTCAGTTTATTCAAATAAAACTTATGTTTAAATACGTATATGTATGTTCTGATATTGAACGCCCTCTTTTTGTGACAGAGGCTAAATTTTATTTTAATATGATGGTGATGCATATATATGTATATATATAACTTTAATAGCAAATCAATTAATCATATTCATTACGAACGTATAACAATGAGTAAGTTATTACAAATAAAAATCATATCGTTCTATTGATAAATAATTTAACAGCAACAGAAACTATTGATTCTAATGATGATGCATCAAATAAAACTCCTCGACGTCGTTCATCATCAACAAAACGAAAAGAAGATGATTTATCATTAGCAATACAGCAGAATGATACCGAAGTATGTTCAATTTGTCTTGAAGAATGGACAAATTCTGGTCAACATCGACTTGTTTCAACTCAATGTGGACATCTCTTTGGAAAAATGTAGATCAATACACTTTTTTTTTTCTAATTAAGATTATAATTTAGATGTATTGAGAAATGGCTTCGCACAACACCAAATTGTCCTCAATGTCAATCAATGGCGAAAAGAAGAGATTTACGTCAAATTTATTGTCGAGCAATTCAAGTTTTAGATACAAGTGAAAAAGATAATGCTATAAGAGAACGAGATTTAGAAAGAAAAGCAAGAAGAAAACTTGAATATGAGAAAGCTGAATTACAATTAACTTATGATGTATTGAAGGAACAATTTAAACAATTACAAACTGAACATCATCGTCTATTAAAGTATATATTTTTGGTATAATACTGATATTTATGAATAGAGTATGTGAAATATTTAAATTATGAAAAAATTGTTTCGTTAGTTACAAGTGTATATGATCAGAAAAAAATAGACCTTGATAACATTAAAAAGTATTCAAGTGTTCATGTTGATAGGTGTTTCTATTGAAATTAACAATCATTTAGTCATCTTTTACACTTTACATTGGATTGAACTTCCAGTAGAATAGAAAGAATCCTCAATAGATATAAGCCTGCTTTTTCGAAAAACTATTCAGATGAAACTATAAAATCTCATTTTGAAAATTGCACTATACTCTTTGAACCACTCTATCGATCATTAGGTTTTCATGTTATGACAAGTTCAAAAAATCCATTGCGTGCATAAAGGATAATTATTAAAACATTTTAAGTATTCGTTTATAATCATTCTACTACTAGCCAAAATAATTCCGAAAAGTATCATCGATATGAATATAGAATTCTAATTCAATAAATATCATTTATATTTAATAGATTAGTACAACGTTGGAGTAATGTCGAAGAAACAACGAATCATTCTTCTCGATTATTGACATCAAATATTGCTCCTCTTCCTCAAATTAAAATGGAATTAGAAACAATTATTAATATACCAGAAGTATGTATACAATTCTCATGAAATATTCTTTCGAAAAAAATATTTTTCAGGGAATGTGCCGTGTTTTAGCCTATGTTCCATCGAATCAATGGTTATTTGTTAGTCAATCAACAAGTAATAATTTACATTCTAGTTATGGAATAAAAAAGGTATAGATTAAAAGCAAAATTTTTTAATATAGTTTCATATTAGATCAGTCTTATCAATAGTGTTCGTACATTAGAAAATATAACATTTCATCATACAAAACCCATTCGTGATATTCAATTACATGGTGATCTATTACTATCTTGTGCTTGGGATAAAACACTTCATATATTTAATTATATACAAAATACATTTTGTCTTTTGTAAGTTATTTTTTTTAAAAATATTTCTTTAAATAAGATAAGAAATAGATGTGAATGTACATCACAAGTATGGAGTTGTGCATGGAATCTTGATGATCCAAATATAATTTATGCTGGACTTAATACTAGTCGTATTCAAGTATTTGATCGACGACAAGTTCAAATAAATGAAAGAACATTAACATCAAGTATTGTAACATTAAATTTATCAAGTACATCACCAATTCTTTGTCTTCAATATATACAAAAATTTTGAATTTTCAATCAAGTGGATTACTTGTTGGAAGCAATGATAAAAGTGGATTTTATGAATATATTTCGAATAGTGTATACCATTTTCATGAATTACCGATTGATAGTAAATATTTTCTTTCGTATAGTTTTAAGAAAATTTTCTGTTGTTTTTTCTTTTTAATAAATAGAAAATTTATCAAGTCTTCGTTATGATTCAACAATAAATCGTTTAATTGCTTCATTTCGTCCTCAATCAAATCCAACACGTCATGAATTATATGAATTAATAACACAATCTAATCAATCATTTTCTATTTCTTTACAATTAATGCAAACATTTCTAGGTTCCAGTATAAATATTATTTTATCAAGATCTAAAATTTTACATAAAAATTTTGAAATATATATTGCTGCATCGGATAATGGCTCACACGGCGTAAATTACTCTAAGCCTGTTTTCTTTATTTTTTTTTAATTATTGCTTTTATTAATTTAGATTGAATTATGGAATATTCGTCAACCAATAAATACACCTTCATTTAAACTGCCAACTCAATGTGATATTGTTGATATATGTTTAACACATCAATATTTATGTGTATTAGCAGATAATCAAGTTCGATTGTATAAATGGACATAATAATTTGCTCTTTTTTTTTCATATATTTCTAAGTAATTTATTCTCGTTCAGATATGTACAGTGATATTTTTTTTTGCAAATATTTTATGTCAGATTAAACAATTTTATATATATATCGAGATAGTTTCTTTATTTTATTTATTAACTAAAAATTAGTGTATTAATTATTTAGAATTTTTTTAATTAAGATAAAAAAAAGAAGATGAAATCAACTTTATATCTACTAACATATTGTATGTAATAGTAAGAAAATTTTATTTAAATAATTTGTAGACAGGTTATAACTTGTTTAAATTTTGATTTCATAGATCTCTGTAAAGTATATTAAAATTTCACTTCCATGTACAGCTTATTCGTGAAAATTTTTGAAAGATTTGATACTATGCTTCGATAATTCATGTTTTTATTCATACTTTCTCCATTTACAGACTCGTCAAATATATATAATATCAATGTTTTAGATTTGACACTGATAGCTACGAGTATATGCAGATAAACAACCATAGACAACAAAAAAAGGCGTGCGACACTTGATTCATGTTTTAAAATGTGTGTGTGTGTAAGACATAATAAATACAAAGAGAAAAAAAAATTTCGTTCTGTTTTCTTTTGTTTCGAAAATGCAAAATAACTATTTTTTATCATCAACGGATTTTTTCCTGCCGTTTAACCGTCATACTTAATGCGTAGTAAAAAGCCAGAAATGGTTTAGGTAAATTCCTTCGTATATTAAAATGATTTATCATTATATATAGTATTGAATATTAGTGACACGTAAACTAATCGCTGTCGTTGATAATGACTCATACATTGACATGATTCATTTTGTTCTTGCCATGTCTTGTGAAATTTATGAAACTTTTTTTTCCTTTATATCCACGTAGACACTACCGCACATAATCAGTTACTTTTGTTGAAAAACTGTGATCACTTAAATAATCGCCTTCTTTTTTAATAATAGAAATAATTATTAGATTTATCAATATAACAAAAACTAAATGTCTGCAAATAAATTAAAATTAAAATCTAATGATGATGAAATATTCGAAGTTGAAACCGAAATTGCTAAACAATCAGCAACCATAAAGACAATGATAGAAGGTAAAATATAAATTTTTACTTTATTAAAATTAATCATAATTGTTAAAGATCTTGGTATGAACGAGGAAGATGTTATCCCATTACCAAATGTTAATGCAGCTATTTTAAAAAAAGTAAAATTTTTGAAAATTTTTTTATTTATTACAAATAAATAATTTGAATAGGTTATTCAATGGGCAACTCATCATAAAGATGATCCACCACCACCAGAAGATGATGAAAATCGTGATAAGAATACAGATATATCATCATGGGATCAAGATTTTCTTAAAGTTGATCAAGGAACACTCTTTGAACTTATACTAGTTTGTTAAGAATTGTTATTTTGAAAAAATTTTATTGTTTTTTTTCTTAGGCTGCAAATTATTTAGATATCAAAGGTTTACTTGATGTAACATGTAAAACTGTTGCAAATATGATTAAGGGAAGAACACCTGAAGAGATTCGACGTACATTTAATATTAAAAATGATTTTACTCCTCAAGAAGTTCGTTCTTTATTATTTTTTTCTTTTAATTTATCATCTAAATTTATTTGCTTTTCTTGTTTTTTAGGAAGAGCAAATTAGAAAAGAGAATGAATGGTGTGAAGAAAAATAAGTTATTTCTTTGTGTTAATTTTTTTTCTTACGATACTCTTTTGTTCTTTTTGTGCTCTATGTGATACTTATATATTCATACAAATATACTGTCCTAACATTTTTTCTCGTAATAATGAAATCAGACATCTTGATTATACGTTAAATTAGTAATTCATGGAAATCATACAATTAATATAGGATCAATATAAAATATGAAGAGAAAGATGGTTGATAAAATGTGATGATATTATTTGAAACAATGTACTTTCTTTTTTTTAAATAATGAAAGTTCTAATGTATAAGGATTTTTGAAAGTGTTTCATTCTATCAGTCTGTAGTGGCGGACAAATAAGGTTTTTTCTTTTTAAGATAGTGCGAAGAAATTGATTTGCATTAGGATAATATTTCGATATATTTCTTTTATTTGCTGTTAGTGAAATCAATAATTCATCACACAATAGTCTTGATCGCATGATTATTATTAGCTAAAAGAAGATTTAATAACTGTTTCTGTTATTTGATTTATGAATTAATGCAGATCAGTATACAACTAAAGTTGAACTGTCTTAAGCAAAGATGAAAGAGAGAAGAGAGTATATAGACAATTAAATCTAAAGAAAAAAACTATGAAATATATAACGCGCAGTTGATCGAATTAATGAACTGTGTCTAAATACTTGTAATAACGTGAAAATCGAGTATTACTCTTTGCAAATCATGATATCTGCAAAATTTATTGCTACAATTGAGAATAATAAAACATTTCATATTGAATGGATGCAAATATCCACTGTAGAATAGCAAAAATAAAATGTGACCATGTTATAGTGTGAATCACTTATATCAGGTATTTTTTCCTCTCATTTCTCTAGCGTATATATGGCGCCTACGGTATACATACATATTTTTTTTATCTTTTCTCTGTCATTTGGATATATCTCTTCACTTGATATTGTTTAGAAATTCTTCACTTTCATCATGTTTTATGTCTAGTAGTATTGGCTTTTATTCCGAACTCTTTCAAATATATATAATCAGCATTTTCACAATAAATGAGTAGTTCAGTACTGATCTGAGAGATCAGTCATTTGTTACCAGATTATAATATCGATTAAAGTAAAATTTATTTGAATTATAATGAATAATTAAAATATTTACTGTTTTTATTATCTTGAACGCTTCTTATACATTGAAAAAGAATAGACAAAAACTCTTAATTGTATTCAGTTTTATCATATTATACTTTCCACTACTGCGCTTATTTCTACTGACGTCATGACTGTGTAATCTCCCCCTTTAGTTAGTAATCCTTTTTGTTCTTCAAACTTATATAAAGTGTGTAAGCGAGTTTCTTAGGCAATCACTATAATTATTACAATGTCTAACCGACTACGTTCACTTGTTATAGGTTCCAAAGTTTATATAGATATTTTGTAAGCTCGAACCATCATTAATATAATACAATGTTTAAACTTTGTCTTCGGCAGTTATAACAATAAAAAACTAAGTAGATCAAATTTGTATGTTATAGGAGGAAAACACACCGAAGCACTAATCCAGTTGAGATTTATGCAGTTCTACTCTAAATAATGAAAAAAAATTATTTTCAGATGTTCCATTCATGCGTTACGAAATCAAACATACATACGGAATATAATTCCACAAAAGTTTTCTTAGAGAATAATGCCAAAAGATCGAAGAATTTAATTTATTAATAATATGAGATTTTTCAATATATGCAAAAAATAATAATTTGTTTTCAATCAAACATACTTTGACATCACCATTTGTTAATTATAAAAGATTTAATAAATTAAATAAATACATTTGAGTAAATGAAATACTTGTTTACCCTTGAAATATACTTCTGATCAATTTTAGTCACTTTTCAATATACTATAAGACAATCCGAGATCTGGTTTAATAAAATTTATTTAAATTTTTTGTATGAATTATATCATGTTTATATCTCCCTGACATACAAATAAATACACGGTGTGGTTGATCTATGGCATTCGCTTTAGTAGGTATTACTTTTTCAAATGTTCCACTATGATAGATTCGTATATAAAAATCATTTTTAATAACTTTATCATAAATTTGATAAATCAAATCTCTACCATATTGAGAGTATGATACTATCGTGCCATATTTACAAGTATTATCCAACAACTAAGGTGTGAAAATGTTTCTTCGTGTTTTTCCAGTCTCTTAAACGAATAATGACAGTTCGTGATACATCTTGACTAGACAAAAATAACAAATATTTTACATAATCGAAGTATATCTTCAATTAACAGATATTCTTCTCTGCCAAACTTTAGGGTGAAAAGAATTTCTAACGTCAGTTGGTATTTTGCATGAAGATGTTTCATCTTTGTTTCTTTTGCATAATGAACAAGTAATGGAGTTCTATTTTGTTTAATAGATTCATCTAAACCTATATAATAGATTTAAATGTTATATACCTAAAAAATTGTGAACTTACTTTTAAGAAAACAAAGTAAATTATAGGATCTAAATAATTTTATTTAAATTATCAATAACTTTATTAAGATACTTATTAAAACGATTTGCTATATTAATGAAATTTGAGATATTTGTTTTATTTTCTTCAGCTACAATGGATGCAAGAATCCTAAATTCTTTCATCAATTATATCTCATCATTTTCAATATCAACTAACTTTAAGATTAATGATACTATATGTTTTACTTTTTATGTTTTTCTAATTGATCTGTTAATGTCATTGTAAATTATATAATATCAGAAAACTTTACAATTATAGTTTTTCCCATAAGTCTTATGTGTTCAGATAGAGCAACCAACGTTATATGTATATATCCGAATATTTTTTCGA
>JAJEKB010021542.1:0-14177 GCA_022393335.1 Macrotrachela quadricornifera | reverse complement strand
ACTAGTTCAAACTAAAATTTTGATCGGGAGTAGCACAGATTAAAATATTGAAAGAATAAATAGAAATTCTGAAAATGTTTCAATTTTATATCAGAATCAGCGTTAAGTTGATTTTGAAAATGAAACATTTTCTATTGGTTAAAAACCTTGGTCCATAAACGGAGCATGTAGTAATAAATACCTTTTATATATCAGAACGTCGCTGTAGTGGTATTTTGGTATATTCTGCTCTTCATTAGTATTTTGTGGAACTCACATATGAAAAATGTGAGTGTAAGTTTTAAGTCGAAGTTTTGCGGCTCCCCCCCCACCCCCCCCTCCTTACAGACATCCTTAGCAACCAAGGTCAAAAGACAGTTTCCATAGCAACCGCGGTCAAATGTCATTGAGTACAAATTTTCCTTAGCAACGCTCCTGACCGTCGCAGATATGCATGTATCCTGTTGGAAAAATTTGCTCTTCAATTGGTTTTGTAAAAAAAAACGAACTGATCAAGTTACGTATAGAAAACTTAATATTGAAGGAGAGAAATAACTTTGAAAGTTCATATCGATTTCTGGTCAAAAAAAAAACGGAATAAAAATTTATCAAACTTTAATTGGAAAAATATAGTTTTCTTACGAATTTCCTCTCTCAATAAAATTCAAGAGTTTTCCACAACTCCTTTCTTTTATGAATCGATGTTAAATATTTTGGAAATTCAGAAAATCGGGACTCGTCTGTCGATGGTTAGTCTCGTAAAAAGAAAATGGTTACTTTTCACTCTTCGCTTGTACATCGTACTGATCAGACGTGTTGTCTTTCCTTTCTCTTCTATTCTACTATCTTTTCTGTCGTATGATATCGGTGTGTTCTTTGTCGATAAAGTTCACTTTTTATGAACTTGGGGAATTTATCTGATTATCAATTTGTTCAAAAAAAATTGTTAATCGATAAAATTAAACATTCTGTATCTGTTAAAATGACGGATGAATCCTTACATAATGATGATAAAAATAACAGTCAAAGGTGTGTGCATATGGAAGCTTCGATTGATCCAAGTGCTATGGTTGGGTTAAAGTCAAATTCTACACATGGTCAAAGTGAATCTTATATTGAAAGTTCTGATCTACAATTAGTTAATTCTCCTTCTCGATCAATACGTCGTTGTCTTTCAAATACATCAGACAATGATCATTTTCAAATTGTTACTAACAAAAAGTATAAACATCTGAATAATGGTGGTGATGGTATCAGTCATTCTCAACAAATTCATCATGATAAAGTTGTAGTAATTGATAATGAAAAAAATGTTAATGGTAATGTTTCTAATGGTTCAAATTCTTCATCAAACTTGATCCATCAACAACAAAGATTAATTACTTCAGCTTCAACTAGATATACTTTAACACGTTATCCCTTTCCAGCGCATATTGTCCGTTTTAGTTCTAGAAAGATTTCAATTAATCGATTCAAAGAATTTATTGTGCATTACTTTAAATCAACTTATGATCTCAATATTGAAATTGTTAACTGTAGATCTTTTTTTTTAAAATGTACGAATGATGATATTGATCTTTTACTTTATGTGAAAGATGCAAATTCTTTTGCATCTTTGTTAGATCATACTAAGTGGCCAGAAACAATTTGTGGTGAAAGGTTTATTTTTTCTTCAGTACCGTCGATTCCTCCACAGTTATCTTTAATTATAAAAAATGTGGATCTCAAATTAGACCTTGTTGATTTTTCCAACGAAGTAAAAAATTTATATCCTGATGTTAAGAATGTCATTAGAATGAAGAATAAATTTGGTAATGATATTAGACTAGTTAAATTAGAATTAACTTCTTCGAAAACAAGAAATATCTTAATGGGTTCCAAAAAACTTTTCATTCATTATATTTGTTATGATAGTGTTGAATATCTTGCTCCGGTTAATGTCTTAATATGTTCTAAATGCTGTGGCATTGGCCATTTTCGTCGTCAATGTACTGAAGCAGATGAAACATGTAAATTTTGTGGTGAATCATGTAAAGAGTTAAAAAATCACAATTGTTCTTCAGATATTAAATGTAAATATTGTAATGAAAATCATTTATCGAATTCTATGAAATGCCCTGTTGTCAAATGTTTTCGTGATGCTTTGACAAAAAGTCTACTAAATAACAACAGTAATAAGCTTTCATACCCTTCAGTTACAACTAGTAATCCTGTCAACAACAGTCCTTATGTTTCTTCTGCTGATCTTCCTCTTTTTTCAAATCCTTGGACATCTTCAAATAATCATCTTCATTTAAAAATTAATCTTCGTATGCCTGGTTTATCTCAAGTTAATGATACTCTTTCGAAGTTATGTGAATCCAACAAATTTTTTCATCATTTCATTATTGAACAAAATGATCGTAATTTGAATGTTTCCAAAGAAATTGATAGTTTAAAATTCTGCAACTCAAAAATGGAATCTGATTTATCATTGGTAAAGGAAAACTATTCTGTACTTCTTAAATCAATGAAAGAACAAAATACCATGTATCAACAACCATTATATCCAATGTTAAATGATATTCTGAAATTTGCTGATACAGTTAATATGGATAAAAATGGAAGAACATTAGATGCTGATATGAGAAGTAGATTTGATCGATATCGTGCTCAAGTGTCCAATGCTATGCAAGGTAAAACGTACATTTAATGAACCTTTCGCCTACTGCTATTCCTTTTTTCTGTTGTTCTTTTATATTTGAAACTAGTATAAGAAATTCGTTCTTGGATAAGGCTAAGAAAAATCTTTCTCCTTTTGATTTTAATCTTTTTAGTTCCTTTCTTTCTGAGTGGGAAAGTTGCCCGCTCCTTTCTTCTTGTTTTTCTTTATGGAATAATTATGTTGATGTAGGTTCTTCTTTTTCTCTTTCTCCTTTACATGTTCTTATGTTTAATACTCGTGGTTTAGATATACGTTGGCAAGAAGTTCTACTTCTTATTTCTTCCTCAAATGCTGATGTTGTCATACTTTTAGAAACAGGTAGAATAGATCTTTCCCTCTGTTATCAATCATTTTCTAACTTTAAACTGTTCTTTCAGTGAGGTGAAAATAGAGATGGTGGTGTGTTGATTCTTGTACGAAATGATATTCAAGTAAAAAAATTTGACTGTAGTATCCCTAATGTTTGTATCATTGATGTTACGATTGAGGATGATGTTAAGATTGTTGGTGTATATGCACCAGCAAGTCGTTCGTGGAATTGGGTGGATTTATCTCCTTTTGTTTCTGATAGATGTGTCATTTTCGGTGATTTTAGTGTTGATTTAGAACAGGATGGTAATAAAGCTGAAAATTTATAGGATTGGGCTGACTCGCTTTGCTTGTCTCCTTTTGTTCCCAATGGTCCTACTTCACTCCGTTCAGATAGAATTATTGATTTTGCTTTTACTAATCTTTCCAGGTTTGAAATACAAAATTTTAACACTAACACTACTAGTGATCATTGCTCAATCTTGTCCATTATACCTACGAAATGTAAGAAACCGGTTAAGGGTAAATCAACTCACTGGAAAGTATTTAGTCTCTTCACAGAATACACGCTTTCATATTGGGAAATAGTATGGAATTGTCAAAAC
The DNA here is from genome assembly GCA_022393335.1 of Macrotrachela quadricornifera. Classification (NCBI taxonomy): domain Eukaryota; kingdom Metazoa; phylum Rotifera; class Eurotatoria; order Philodinida; family Philodinidae; genus Macrotrachela; species Macrotrachela quadricornifera. The sequence goes on along the minus strand of JAJEKB010021542.1, from coordinate 10,580 downwards.
TATGACGCTTCATATGATGATTATATAAAATTCCTTAATTTATTAGTAGCTCGTTGTACGGTATTTTTTCCATTGTACAAATATCGAATAGCTATTCCTCCGTATCTACGTTGTTTCATGTCATACGTTCGTGCTCCCTCTCTCCGTCAAATGCGTACAAAAAATAGTGAATTGAAAAGACAGGTTTATTATTTGAGAAAACAAGTTAAATCTGAACTTAAACTTTTTGTTTCTTCTCAACTTTCATCTGCTCTTCAAATGAGGCATACTTCATCTTCTATTTCTGTCTCTTTCTGGTCTAAAATAAAACGTTTCATTAAACCTCCTTCTTCTTCTCTTGTTGGCTTTATTTCTTCCTCAGGTCAAGTATCAAAGATTCAATGAGAATGTGTGATATTGCTGCTGATTTTTATGAAGATTTTTTTCGTAAATCGGATAATATTGTTAGACCTCATCCTTATGTAGATGCATTCTGTATTGATTTTGACAATAAGGATGTTGTTATTCCTGCTGTTTCCTCAGACGAACTTCTTATGACTGTCAATGATATAAAAAAAAAAGAAATCTGTTGATGCATATGGTCTAAATAACTTTATGTTTAATTTCTTCCATTCTTCTCATTGGTCTTTTCTTCTTCGTCTTTCCTTCCATCCTCTTGGAAAGATACTAGAATTCTACTTCTAGCTAAGAATGATTCAGTTTGTTTACCTTCTCAAACTAGACCCATTTCTTTATTAGGTTGTTTTCAATAGGTGGGAGAAAAATTATTTTTGATAAGATTTCGTGATGTATTGGAAGGAGAGGTTTGCTACCAAATAATCAATCAGGTTTTAGGGAAAAGTTCAGATTACAAACTAGATTACTATTGTTTTTGAAAGATATCTATAGTTATTTATCTAATAGTTCTCCAGTTTCAACACTTTTTGTGGATTTTAAAAGTGCTTTTGACATGTTATGGCATGATGGGTGCATTGGTAAATTTCGTCATATGGGTATTCCTGTTGCTTTTACTAATTGGATTGGCGCATGGTTTGAGAATCGTAGAGGTTTCATTGAGATAAACAATAAAAGATCCAGATGGTTTATAATTGAGAAAGGGGATCCTCAAGGAAGCTCTCTTATTCCAACTGTTTTTATTTCTTATCATGCAGATATGTCTAACTTTCTATCTTGGTCTTCTTCCCATCTTTTTGCTGATGATTTGGCAGCTATATTTGCTGGTCGTATTGGCGAAAAGTTCACTATACAATGTATAGATCTTAAAAAGAGGATTATATCATTTTGTGACCAACTTGAATATTATTGTCTTTTGACAGGTCAACCCATTAATTATAGTAAAACTGAATGTTTATGGAGTTCACGTGCCCCACGGTCTGCCCCTTTTAATGTTGAAATAGGAGGCAATAGTATTAAATGGGCTGAAGAATTTAAGTACTTAGGATATTTTATTTCGCCTAGACTAAGTTGGGGAAAACTCATTCATAAATCAATGTTAAAAATTAGACAAAGACCAGCTTTGATTAATTCCTTTAGGTTTTTTGGTAAAACTTCGCTTCCGTTAAAAAGAGCTTTACTCTCTTCTTATATTCTTCCTCTGTTCACATGGTTGTATCCGATGTTTCCGCTTTTTACTGACCGTCAACGCTCTCTTCTTAGTCACTTTTATTTCACGTGTCTTAAACGTGCTCTATATTGTCTAGGCATTGATGATTTTCTCTTTGCATATCTATATGATGAACATTCTCTTGAAGACAGATGTTATAAATATTGGAATAGACACTTAATTGCATTAGCTGATTCGATTGATGGTGAATTGATCTTTTAACAATCTTCTCTTAATACTTTCAGACAATCTTGGGTAGATCAAGAGTTTTCTATTAAATGGCTGAGAGTTTCTAAAAGATTTATTGACAATGAATCAGTGTTTGAAAGATGTATGAGGTGGGTTTCTTCCAACTCTTCTCTTTCTTCTCTACCTGCTTTTGATATGGAGGAGGTACAACTCCTCGGTCTTTTTCCAGAATCTTTCTTTGCTTAGTTTTTTTTTTTTTTTTTTCTTTTGTCTTCATTGTATTTGATGATGTGTTATTTCTTTCTAGCTTACTTTAATTGTTTTTCTCTTTTTCTCTTTTTTGTACTGCCAGGACCTCACAGTCATCAGTTTTTTTATCGCAAATAGAAAAAAAAAGAAAATGGTTACTTTAAGAAAAACCACTTGATCTAATGTTCGAAACACAATTTTCCCGTGTATAACGTTCTAAAGGTTTTGCAAAACGAATATCTCTGATATTTCTTCGATTTTTTTCCAGTTGTTTGAACTACTTTTCTAAGAATAGATTATTTCACATAACTCAGTAGCTGGAGTCATAATCTGAAAAAATACGGCACCAAATAACCTTTATTTGTACATGCCTTCTCACATCCCATTTTATTTGCTCTTTTCTGTTTATAGACTAGCAGTTCTCTGGATTTTGAATATCCAATATGCAAGTTTTCAATACTAGTGACAGATGTTTTTCTTTGTCAGTTGCCTATTCTTCGTTTACTTGATTTAGGCACAAATGCTCTTGTTTATTCTCTAAGAAATCGGCATGTTACCTCTGTGTCGATCTCTCTTACTTATCTACGTATAAACTTGGATTCTTTAAATGATGTTTTTCGTATCTTGTCAATTCGATCATTATCAGACACATTGGAGCAACTATACATCAATGAAGAAGCTCAAGCTTCGTATCCATCATTAGATTTATTTATTCCATTGCGTATGAAGCATTTGCACACATTTACTTTTGCTTCACCATTGTGTTCACATTTTCATAATGAATAATGGACATTTGTTGAAGAAATTACTTCTTCAACTATTATGCCTGTGTTGCGACGGATTAATTTGGCGATAATTTTTAGTATCGATCATTTAATCTACTTAAATCAAATGTCTCTCTTTGTTGGTGATCGCCATGTCGTTGTTCATTTCACTTTTAGTGTCATTGATCGTGTCAAACATGTACAACTCAGCGAGTATATTCTACGCGGTGCTTGATTTTATAAACGATAAGTAATCGGTGTGACATTCATCAACAACATTCTGCTCGAAAACTTAGAAATTGTACCTATTGACTTGGCCTATGTAAGTTGAGCTTGTATTTTAATTTCATATGAATTCTACTGAGCAAGCTGTTTGAGACAAAAAACAGCTTATAAAGAGTTCTCTGTTTTTCCTTCTTGCAAGTTGAATCTGCTAAAATTAAAAATAACTGAATCTTTTTTGTTTATAGCGATCTCGCCAACATGTGTAGTATACTATTCCGTAAGTACTCAACGATTTTAAATTATACATACCGAATCCTTGCATTATTCAAATGCAAGTATTTTCACCATCTCCAGTGACAATTGCAACAGATCCATTTCGTCTTACGACATTGCATTTATCAGGCGAGATTCTACTTTCACCTATTTTTTCTTTCCCTTAGATCGTACCTCACAATCGTATTGACACGTAACGCTTACAAGAATTTGACAGACTGTTCACGATGGTATTACATGTTCTTCGTCATATAATTATTAATGATCAACTAAACTATTGTCCACTGTCAGCAAGTGTCCGATGTATTCATATCATGATTCATCTGCTAGTGCGATGTCAAACTAAAATTTATTGCGTGCTTTCTCAGCGTTGCTATTATTGAAGTTATTGCATGTTGTTGTATATGATATACCGTTTATGTTGGAGGATCGAACCTGTCAGTATTAATGCGTATCAATTTTGTTTTTTGTTTTCGGCAAAATACAGACGAGCATTATAATGTTAACAAAGTGTTTAATCAACATTGCACACTCATTCAACAGCTATGTAATCGTATTCTTGTTTTGTCACAAGACAAGCAACTATATATCATTGTTGAAAGTGATGGATGTAGATTAACTATAGAGCAAATGTCCCTAATATCGACAGCAAAAAATTGTTTCATCTTGTTGAACTTCGTAAATAATTATTTTACATATGATTGCAAATAATTTTATATACGCATGATCCCTGGATTCTCCTCCTTCAAATGGTTTTTAAAATTTAAAATAAATTTATTAAAAATGATCATTTTTAGTCAGACAACTACAATTAAAATGAATTTTATTGGTGTGAAAAGGTTAAACAATTTTTCCATTCAAGTGTCGATATTAGGGACATTTTTTTTTCGTCAGTTTTAAACATCTTTCTTGCAAATTATTGAACTCACTAAAAGCATGTTCGTTTGTCATAAACATTTAGATTATGATAGATCTTGATATGCTATACAAAAACGCTCGAGTAACCTTTGCTTAATTTCCGATGAGAAAACGTAAAAAACTTATTTTATTTCAAAAATAGGATTTCACTTGAAGTTTGTATGAGTGTCGATATTAGGGACAAAAAATAGGTTGCTGTCAAAATTAGGAATAGTGCTCCTAATATCGACAGATTAGGTCCATGATCGTAGACCGCTGATTTCTCTATCAAAACACTGGAGAAGAAAGTTCATTTATATACCATTTGAAAGAAGAGACTCCAGGGATCATGCATATATAAAACTGTTTTCAATTATATGTAAAATAATTATGTACGAAGTTCAACAAGATGAAACAATTTTTTGCTGTCGATATTAGGGACATTTGCTCTATGGTTTTCAGTATTAAAAGGAAAAAGAAATTACTATTATCGTAAGTCTTCATAATCAAATATTGAACTTTGTTTTCATTGAATTATTGTAAATGTCATACTTTGGATGTATATAATCTTGTCTATATAATAATTACAAAAAAAAGGCACTGCTATTTGAGTTGATCACATGAAATATATATTGCATAGATTGTTCTTAAACTTGAAAGAACAGATTTCTATCGATATATCTAATTATTAGTTTGAAACAATAGGTTTTTTTGTTGAAATCGAATCCTAGTTTTGAAGAAAAAAAAAGTCCATTATAGTGATCGATCCATCATAATCTATAGAGTAAGCGATCTTCGTTACCATAATTAATGGGAACATTTTTAGCTCTGTGAGGAGCTAGTCCTTTTCGATAGCGAGTGATTTCAATGAAACATATGGTTATAGAACACAAAACGATTTTTTATCTCATTGGGAAATATTCAGTGTACTATAGTTCTCTGTTTTTTCTGACACTTTTTAAGGAAAATTAAAACAAAGATATAATTTAAAATTTCTCATTAGAGTTCAACTGTACAAGAATGTTTTCTAGTTACCCAATTAGATTCATTGCTCCTGGTTAAGAATCTGATCAAATTTGTTGACTTTTATTGTCGGTCTCACATACGTATAAACACTTCTCAACATATGTTCATCTTCATCATGTTTAATAATCAGTTTGTATAGACAATTATTCTTCTTTCTAACCATTGTCTAAAGTCATCATTAGGCATACATTTGTATTGTTTCGCACCAATTTTTGAAACTCATTATTTGATGTGAACATTAATAAGAGTGTATTCGAATGGAAGTATGAACTAAATAGTAGTTCAATCAAATTCATAATGCAAAGATAGATATTATGATCAATATTTATTTTTATTTGAATTTCGCGTTGTACATTCAATTGTCTTTTATTAAAAACAGTTTAAATAATGAAATCCTTTTTTAAACAATATAATAAGTGTTTTGCGAAATACGGTACCGGTTATTGTATACAAATAGAATGGAATACAATTTGGAATATATGTAAGAAGAAGAACAATACTAAAAATAAGACTTTCAAGTGCTCGTTGAGATGATGTTTTCGTATGATAGAATGAATAAGTCAAATAAAACTTTTGTCCTGCTTGTGGAAGATTAAATATAGTCAGAAGAATAACTTGTGCAAATAACATTAGAGTTAGACTTCTTTCATCTTTTCTCTTTCGTCGAGTAGTATTCTTATTTGTACCAATTGAAGATGCTTCTATTCGATGAGAATGTCGAATATTGCCGATAGTAAATAAACCGATTAGAAGCATGACTGAAGATGGAATAAGAGTTGTAATAAGTGATTGAGCAAGATCGTTAAAAATACGACATATATCAGATTTGGCATAACATTTTTGTGGTGTACCCACCAAATTAGCATCAAAACAATAAATAACTTCAGCCCAAATTACAAGTGAAATGATACTAATAATTAAAGTCCAACGATAAGTATTCTTCAAATTGCTCATTCGACGTCGATCGCCATTTCGACTTGAAATCAAATAACGATCCACAGAAGCAAGAGCAATAAGCCATGCAGAAATTGTACGCATTGTGAAAAGAACAATTAAACGTAGTTTACACAATACAGATATCGTTTCTGTTTGATCTGGCATCATAAAAAAACTTTGGAATGCACGTGGTGTGACACCTGAAATAATAATAATTAAATTCAATATACTAGCCATAAGAAAATAAATAGCACATGGATTTGAACGAAGTGATCGTTGTAAAAATACCAAACAATTGAGCATATTACCAACTATGCCAGAAGAAAGAATAATAATTGACATAAATAATGTCACTTGTCCCGAAATATATTGAAGTTTAATAATGTACAACATTGTTTCACTTGTACTTGACATTTTCAAAACTAAATTCTTTTAGAGAAGTTAGAGTAGCTATTTTAAAGAGCGTAATACTGTAGACAAACTTCAAAATGCAAAGGTGTTATGTATCCAGTTGGATGGCAGCAGTATACTAATTATATCTCTTCATTAATTTTCCATTTCTTCTATTCTTGATTGTTTTCTTGTATGGGTTTGATTGAATTACATAATCAAATGAATAGCAAGATTTTTTTAAATAGCCTTTGATAATAATTATCCATGTTATTATATGCAATTACTGACTTTTTCGAATGAATGAAAATTGTTGATTAGCTATGATATAAATAAATGTACTCGTAGCAAGAATGTTGACGTTTTTTTTAACCTTCCTGTTTAAAAAGATGTTGTAATCAATAATTTCATATCATAATTAGTGAATATTTCATCACAATAATTGCAATGAAGCGAATCTCCATTCTTGATTTACTCACTACGAAAAAATCCATGAACAATCGTAAAAGAAAAGGGAAAAGGGAAAAGAGAGAGAGAGAGAGAGAGAGAGAGAGGGAGAAGTAAGGAAGTGTTGAAAAGAAGAAAGGAGAATCAAGAAATGCAACAGATATTTGCCAACTGATGTTGCTGGTTATTAGTGTGAAAGCATAAATAATGATGAATTCTGTGATACTCTTTCTCATATTGATGCGAATGCTTTCATACGAACGTACATTTTCGATACATATATAATATATGATGCAAAAATAATGAGATAAATGTCAGCTTCTAGGGCTCTTCTATGGAAGGATGTTGAAAGAGAACTTTTTTATCAGAAGATAGTTTTTTTTCTCTTTCAAATCATATATAACTTATTTTTATTACATGTCTACAGCATAAGAATATTCTCCTACTAGATATAATACTGATGCAACATGTAAATAATTCAATAAGTCCGAACTGAATGATGATGGTATTAATCATTTTCATCCTCAAAATATAGTTATCGATTCTTATCATAGCATATAGTGAAAGCTGTTCTTACAACTCTGCAATTTATCAGCATCATATAAAGGAATATATTTCTTTACTTATTTATTTAATTACACTCAATTTTTCTATTTCTGTTCTTTTATCATTATATCGAACAATGAAATTATAGGTAAAATTTGTTGAACATCAGAATTCATAAGAAATTCTCTTTCCTATCGAAATGCATCAGATATCTTATAGAGAGTGTGACCTATCTTTATTTTGATAACTAAGGTAGATCTGTGAAACTTCTAACAGCTTCTGATAATAGAATTACTACCGACCAAATATGAGAATTGATCAAGAAATCTTTGATTACTTAGAAAAAATTGTGAATAGCTTTTATGATTAATGGTTAAAAGATATTTATCTATCTGAAACTTTTTAATTTATAATAAATTCATCTAATGAACATTTATCCTAAATATTACAATACTTTTGCATGACCATCTTATACAAAACCGATATTGCTCATCATTCCATCATATTATACGATATAATATTGAGAACAATAGATATATTTAGTTTATTAATATTTAAAATAACTATGATATTGATATTGATCGAAGAAGATCATGATATAAATAAAAATATTAATTATATTAGGTTGGTAAGAAATTTTTTTCGTTTTTTTTCAGAATTTCTTAGAACAGTCGAGAAAGTTCTAGAAGGTTCCATATTAAAGGTATATAAAGGGGTACGAATGTCTTTCGAATGATAACAGAATCAAGAATATGGACGTCGATCTCGAAGTAGAAATGAATATATCTCGACGAGAGCTAAGACTGCTTCTACTTCATCAATTCCGTTTGGGTCGTAAAGCAACGGAAGCAACGAGCAACATATGCAGCACGATAGGCAAAGACGCAGTGTTCGTTCGTACAGCGCAACATTGGTTCCATCGGTTCAAGAATGGCAACTTCGAACTCGATGATTTGCCTCATACTGAAAGACCATTACAGGTGGATATGGATAGATAAAAGCAGCTTATCGACGAAGATCCTCGATTGAAAAAACGATGTTTAGCAGAGCGACTTGGGTGCTCCCATGTTATAGTGGAAACACATCTTCATGAATTAGACAAAACGTGGAAATATGGCGTTTGGATACTACATGAGTTGTCACCACATCAGCTTCAACATAGGGTGGATGCTTGTATGGAATTAATGACATATCATCGCAACTACCAATGGCTCCACAATCTTATTACTGGGGATGAGAAGTGGGTATTATATGTTAACCACACGCACAAACGACAATGGTTGGGATCGGGGAAAACAGGTGTAGCAACTCCCAAAAGTGACCTTCACCCAAAGAAGATTATGTTGAGTGTTTGGTGGGGTGTAAAAGGAATTATTTATTGGGAACTTCTTCCAGCTGGTTGCACAATCACTGCAGATAACTATAGTCAGCAATTGGACCGAATTGCAACAAAACTCTAGGGAAAGCAAAACAGAGTTTATTTTTTGCATGACAACGCCAGACACCATATTGCAAAATCGATGCATGATAAATTATTGAAACTCGGATGGATTACAGTTTCACATCCACCTTATTCCCCAAACTTGGCTTCTACAGACTACCAATTGTTTTATTCTTTATCGAATTATTTATGGGAAAAAAAATTCGACGACGAGGAGGACCTAAAAATGAATCTGCTCGACTACTTTAGCTAAAAATCCCAGGACTTCTATGAACACGAGATCCTTTCTTTACCACAGCGTTGGCGACAAGTCATAGATAATAATGGAGCATATATCGTTGGAAGTTAGTTATATTTTTTAAGTTAAAAAATAAAAATAAAATTTTCGATAAAAACGAAAAAAATTTCTTACCAACTTAATACATAATTGAAGACACATTTAAATAGAACAATGACTAATCTTTCTTTTATGCTCAACAAAAAAAATCAGCAAGACATTGCTATACGTCGTAATATCAAAATATCATTAGTTTATCCTTATTCACAAGCGTGCAATTTTGTAAGACAATTTTTTTAGTCCTTCTTCCCAATTCAGTATTATCCCGTACGCATACATAGTTACAATAGGAATTTCTCCACTGAAGACGAGTATCGCCATATGAAATTTTTGCACATTCATGTCGCTCATCTTGCACTGATAAGGGGATAGGTATATAAATGGTCATCTTTATTCATAATTTTCATTTATAATACTCATTACACTTTAAGTAAGTCTTTCTTGTTTCTACAATATATTCTAAAAAATAATTACAATCCAATCTCTTATTCATCATAATAGTCAATACGCAAAATCAAAAATAGCAACAGAATATAACAAAACTGACAACTTTTCTTTAATTGAACAATTACTAATCATTCTTTTATATGTCATTGTTTAAGTGAAATCATCCTGCTTTAATTATACAATTGATTGAAAATAAGATCAATCAAACCATTTTCTTGTTACTTTCAAATAATTTGAATCGATTATGAATAATAAAATTGTAACCGGTCAATTACAATCATTTTTCATTAAATTTTTTTATCTGTCACAACCAACAACAATATCTTCTGAAATTCTAAAACTTACTTTCATATCAAAATAGATATAAAAGTAATACTATCTTACTCTTTGTGGTTGCCTCCCGTTCTTACTATTACAATCATAATTATCTCCGTATCTAAATATTTCAATATTCCTCAACCGATTTTAATACTATATCATGTATGAAATTCACCTCAATCGAAATCATGATTGTGGTAGTTATTTGTCATACTCACTCTCAAGTGAAATGAGGTTCTTTTAATTAAATATGCATCATACTCAGATCATAAGCCTAAGTCAGATGTATTTCAGTCTATTTTTAATGCTTCTGTTTATAACATTTATATTTCAAATTCAAACGTCAAAATTAAGACGATGATGATGCATCTGTGTATATAATTTCAATATTTCCTTATAGACTGACAATACCTATTAATTCTTGATAATTGACTGAAACTTCTCTCAGTAGAAGCTGTTGATAGAGACAATAGTGCCAAGAAAATTAATTAA
>JAJEKB010021540.1:0-14716 GCA_022393335.1 Macrotrachela quadricornifera | reverse complement strand
GATTTTTCTTTTTTCAACTTTATCGTTCTCTAGATTTAATACCTTATAAATTTCCTTTTTCAAGATGATTGATGTAATCAATTTTTGTCTTATATTAAAATGTTCCAAGGCTAATTGTCTATGTAATTTTAATCTAAAAAATATTCTGACATAAAGATTCAATGATGATATATGTTATACACAAGAAATTTTAGTCAAAACAAAGAATATCTTCGTAAAATATGAAATTTGGAGCATAAAATTACATTTGTAATATCTTATATAAAAAATAATGTTTAGTTTCATAGTAGTCAAAAACTCTCGAATATCTCCAATAGAAAGTTTTAAAAAATTAAGAAATGATACATTAATTCGAGAAAATTTTTCGTCATATCTTTTTTCAACACTTTAATTTTCCATTCAGCGTATAAATATGCTATGTTGTACTTGAATAAGGAATAAGTGTCATTTCGCTAATTTATACTTTATTTCTGGTTGAAATAGTGCCTGAAATACGGTGAAGTAGAATTAAAGTTGTACTTGTCTTTCATATAGTGCTTAGAGAATATTTGTCAGATTTGAAGAAATTATTTTTGAAGTTACTTGTTCCTTGTTTTTATCTTAAAATCATATTAAAAAATAATATTTCCCATATTTTTTTTGTATTTTTTTTAGATGCTGGTCGACCTGATCCACCAGAACCGTCTTCAGCGTCGTCAAATGTGGTCAAAATTTTTGGTATTGATAAAGGTAAATGCTTATTTTACTGTTTATTTGATAAATATTTGTTAGAAGTTAATTATCTGTCATCTAATATTAACAAAAACTTTTTCTGAAAAAGCATTTTACTTTCAGTTTATTTCCCTATCACTATTGTGTTCAATCGACTTTAATTATTATTGAAAAAATAAATAAGAATTCTTCTATTATTATGTTGATTAAGATATTAAGAAAATTTTATCTAAACTTTGAGTTTCTATATTAAAGCTTTTAAATAATTCGAAAAAGAAAAAGAAGGACCTATATTGATAGTTTTTGATATTAAGTAAAACAGTTAAGTTTTTTTTTTATTTCTTGCGTATCAATTTCAATTAGAATATTGGTTTTATGTTCGCATTATAGTTTTAAAATATCCTATATTTATAATAACAATGTAAGAGTTTTTGAAAAAATAAAATTACATAAAATAATATAAGACTTTCTGTCTTTATGTTATAGTATGATGTTTGCATCTGCTGTATGAATTAGATAAGTATATCTCCAATAAAGGTCGATTTTAACCAACAAAAAATTATTAGTATATCGATAAATCGGTGCTCTATAATGTGCATCGATTAAAATATGATTCTTTTCTTTCCATATATATATATATATATATGTATATGTATGGGGTTGCTCAGTCTGGGCGCATACATCATTAATGTTTTCTGTATTGTAAGGATAAACAGATCGTTGGTCGAGTTATATAAGAGACGATCATAAACAACCCTTGAGTGGACCGAACCACATCATATTTTATTTTCATAATAGTAGAGAAAATTTACTAGTTCACGTGAAAAGCTGGTGCCTGTTCTCTACTACTATAAGGATAAAACATGGTGTCGTTGAAGTCAAACCCGTGTTATCGAAGAACCTCTCTTTTATAGGACTTGAACAACGATATGTTTTATCCTTACAATACAAAAATATTAATAATGTATCCGGCCGAGCTGGGCAACTCCATATATATTGTTAGTAATTAACGAAAAAGAAAGATTTTAATTTTTTAAAGCAGGTGTAAGAATCTGGACTGAAAGGTATCAATTCTAAATCATCGTATAATGTCTAATTACGAATTTAACATTTTTCTGTTATTTGGTATAATTACTATAGCAAATATGCAGTGAGTACATATAGTATTTCTGAATAATATAATGAACAACTGTCGTCTACATACTCGATGATAAACACAATGTCCAGAAAATTGCGAACCAAAAAAAAATGAAATATTTTTTTGTCATAATTTGACCAAATGAGCTGTTTTTTCCTAGTGATGGACAAAAGTTTTTAAGTGGTTTTAATGAAAAAAAAAAAAGTTTCCTAACATTATTATATATTCAGAAGAAGAGAATTTTCAGCTTTGATGGATGATAAATAGCAGAGTTGCAATATCTATAAAGTCATTCAATTTCTAATCTTCTCAAGTTTTCTCAATTTGTTAGATGAATTATATATAATTTTTAAGTCTCCTTTAGTCTTTCAGACCTTATAGAACACTCTCGAATATTCTTGCATAAAAAATTCTTAATAAGTTCGAATGGCTAGAGTTAATTTTTTGCAAAGTATTCCCAGAAATAGTCAATGAAAAAAACCTAACACACTCTAAAAGATTATTCATATATCCTATTTTGTAGACTTTTTTTGTTGATCATTTTGCTGGAATTAATTTCTATTTTTATCAATAAATTGTGATGCTAGAATTAAAAGGCTAGAAAATATCAGATTACTCTAAACTTCCTATGCAAGGCGATATGTTTCAATATTATCACTCCAAGACCCTCATTTTTTTGGTGAAAAATAGGAAATTTTTTAATGAAAATAGTCAGAAAAAATAGTTCTACAGAATAGAATGAACAAACAACAACAATCTCTTAGATTGTTGTGTGTTTCGAATGAGGAAATAACAATGGAGAAAATAGTGAAGTTTTATATTGAAATATTTCAAGTATGTCACTAAATTGTTGATATATGAATACAAATTTGAAACGTTTCTTTACCTTCAAGAAAAACAATTGAGCCATTTGATTAAAATGCAACGAATATATAAACATTTGTTTTAGTATTTTTAGTTCTTTTTAGTGAAAAACTTCTTGGACACTTTGTATACTGAACTATAATATAGTGCGTTATTAATGATCAACACCTTCATGATCAATATTTTCGTAGCTTTAACGTACAGGATCGCCTATATATTATATGATTTCTTCTGAATTAGTATTAAACTCTATGCCAGTGAAGCATACTTTAAGTAAATATAAGTAAAATAGTTTCGGTTCCATTGTGACCGAGGCCGGAACTGGAATCAACCAGGATTAGTTCTTGTCGGATCTAGTCGTAGTATACAAGCAAAATTTTTTAAAATGGTTGATAGATAGGAAATTATATCGAACATTGTACTAGTAAATGTAATACTCTAAGTGCGAATTCAGGAGTCAGAACTTTAATAATTTGAATCAAAGAGGTCCGTTAGTTCCGGTCATGTCTAATTTTAGGAACACTTTTAATTGAAGAAATATTCCCATATGTACTGAATTCAATGTCTATTTATCTTATAAATTTATTTATTTTAGGTTTTTCATTGGGACGATACTTATACGAATGGTTCACTGAAGAGACTAAAAAATATGTTAAATTAGATTAGTTTTTTTAAAACAAATTATATTATATATGACAAAGAAGATTCTTTTTTCTTTTTGGATCAAAACTTTTCGTCTCTGTCTGGATTTATATATTTGCAAATGATTCCTCAATACAATCCTGCTGTATGATTATAATTTGTAGTTGTGGCCAGAAAATTTTCTGGTCACTGATGGCTGCAGTGGTGATAGTTTTCCAATAAAGTTTGTTAGACGACCTCATCTATTGAAAAGTTTGAAAACAATAATGTATTTTTAAATTTTGTGTGTTTTATGTACGAAATGAACGAGTTTTTGCTCTTTTAAAATGTAAAATTAACTTCCAAATCTGCATGAAAAACCAAGCTTCAGTTTATCTTTTCAATAAAACTTGTATTTTATGACTTCATTGTAGCCTTTTGCTTTTTTTTATTGGAATTATTTCATACAATTATTGCTTAATAAACTGCAAGGTTTCCTGAAAAAATCGAAAAATAATCTAATTTTTCGACCAAAATCTTAATTTTTACATATTGAATACAGAAAGATTATTGTCTTGTTCCATAAGATATAAACAAAAATCTGGAGTCTACGACAATTAATTGTAAAATAAATTAGTTGTATATTTACAAGATTGAGTCATAAAAATGATTGTTTAAACAACATGATTACACTTTTATCATATATGAATAGAAGACAAAAGCATTCGTAGATAAAGTATAATAAAGTTGAACATTACTACAAATTTAATATTAGTTCTTCTTGTTGTATGAGATATATTGGATTTCGAAAGAATAGCAAATTCTTTATAAAAGTCTATTACAATCTTAATAATTTTTACTTTGAAGTACATTGTGAATGGCATTTGATTTTACTCTTTTAGCCATAAATATAATTTTCTTTTTTGAAAATTAGACAAATAAAAACAGAGAAATAAACGATCAGATTTTCAATCAAAATTTTGTACTTAATCTTATTCATTTTAATCATATGATTGAATCTGTTAAATAGTATTAATGGTTTTTTTTTTCAATTCTAGATATAGTTAAATAAATGATTTCCTAAAATTAACAAATATTTATTTTTCTTTAGAAAGATTCAGAAACAATCTTCTTAATCTAACTAGTTACTTCTTTTATATTTCATACACATCTTTTGAAATCTGTTGGCATTTTGCCATAGTTTGTTTTTACTTTTTCCTGAACTAATTGAACTTTATCTCTGTGTCATTGTCGTATTTTTATAAAGCAATTCAGTTAATGTAGACATAATTATTGTTGGTCAATGTGACGGTAATCTTGCAACCATTTTTTTGTACAAATAATTGTCGTTACAATCAATTATCGTTCTCCTAAACAAGGACCTATTTCTGTACTCCATTTATAATTGAACTCCACTGATTTGTAAAGATCAATTAGATACTATCCTAATCGATTGATTAAATTTTTATCAATCACTAATTATAAATTATTAGTCATAATCAATACGGATCACGTATGGAAATTGATTTGTGAAACTTCGTAAGGTTTCACTCTCTAGCAAAACACTTTTCTTTTTAAGCTAGAGTTGTCAAATGCATCGTTAAGCTAATTAGATTATTTAGTTTGACGAATTAGTCATTTGATTGTTCAAAAAAGTTCGATTTATAACAGTCTTCTGTAAAAAACAGTACCACATATTCAATGCCAATTAATACCAAACAAAACTAATTATTTGTTCGATTTCTAGCATAATTATAAAATATCAACGTTGAATTTAAAGGATGTCTGAAAAGTTACTTTGTTGAAAAAGAATTTGAATATTTCTATTGCGACAAGAGCAAAAGAGCTGATTCTTTTGTTAGTAAATGAAGCATATTGGAGCTTTATATTTCAAAAGATATGGCCAGAAAGATTCTTTATTAAGCATATTACTCTTTTTCTGTATGTAACAGAGACCGTCACAAGGCATTTTTTTCTGTCCTGCCCTGTCCTATGATGATCTCTGTTGTGTATGAAATATGTTTGAAAATGAAATTTGTGCGTAGAATGGTAGAAAAAGAATGAATCAAGAGTATGAACAAATAGTAAAACTTCTTGTTATATATAAATGTATTATTGTTCAAAGAGTTTAATCTTTATTCTATTATTCCATGCATCTATTTAGTTTATATAGGCATGCTTCATTATATCAATGAAATTAGAGGTATTCGAAGTAATCTCAAGACATAGAAGATATCTTGATTTTGTCAACATTAACTCTTTTTATTCGAATGTTGAACTTTTAACTTCTGTAAATGTCATAATTCCTTCTTTTCTCTCTTTTTAAATAAATATTACAATCAAATTTGTTGATCCTTAGTCGACTCTCTCCAACGAAATCTTCAAGGAGTGCCCTCATCAGCAAAAATGCAAAATCACATGGGACTCCATGTCGTGAATCTACAGGGAGTTGTATATTCCAGGTGACTTCCTAAAACGTCTCGGCAAATCCCCCAATTTTTTATGAGTCCTCCTAAAACTTTCAGGAATTTTAATTTTTCAGAGGATTCTTAGGGTGATTCTTGAAGGGTTCCCTGATAATACGCATCAAATCCCCGAGGAGTCCCAAAATCTCCTCCTTACCTCCCCAGGGATTTATGACATGGTCTCCTAGGGAATATTTCTAGGGAGTCTGAACTATGAAATGCCTTTCTTGCAACAGTTCTATTTTATTTGAATGAACTGCTCAAGATGATCTGGACTATTTAACATAGCTGGTGGTTATGGGCGGCTCAATTATGAATCGCCTCCGTGTTAATGATGGTAATGAACATTTTTTTTTGTGTTGAAAAAAAAAAAAGAAATGTTTTAACTTCATCTTTGTTTTTCATATTTTTTCAATGGTTAAATGATGAAAAAGAGGAAAATGTTCGCTCACTTTTCAAAGCATGTCTTATTTGTTTTCCGTTAACTCGTTTCTTCGCAATTGATTTTAAATTTGATCTTTGTCTCAAATGGTTCTCTGGAAATCTTTTCAAATATGTTTCTCGATCTTATTTCTGAATTCATCCCCTCTACAGATTCGTCTTTTCCTTAAATAACACTTCATTTCTAAACACATGAATTAATAATGTATGTGAGAAACTTTGAGGTCCATGCTGGTAATGCATCCAATCTATAGAATCTAGTATTGGAAAACAAGAATCAATTTACCATCATAGGCTTATTAATCGAGTTTAAAGTTTTTTTTAAATGGCATTATACTTATAATATATGATAGATACAAAATTTGTAAGTTTACTCAATTTATACCAACATTATTATTTGCTGATCCGGTTAAACATATGCTGATAGATGTGTAACTACAAATTGTTATTTTGCTAGGTTAATGTATTATTAATCTTGTCCAGTAAAAATTGTGATTCAATTAAAATACATTAAAATACTTTTTTTGATGAATATAAAATATTAAATTTATTTGATCGTCATTGATAAGAAATCAAAATAGTTTTTCATATGAAAACATAATAAAATGTGGTTGTATATTTTAAAGCAGTTTGATTATTATTATTAATAGGATTATTTTTCGTTTATAACTATGATATAATTTAAGTTCTCTCTATTCCTTCGTTCTATGTTTCTCTAGTGTGTGTATGTGGATGCAAGAAGAAGAATGACCTATATAAATATATACATATTCAATAAATGAATAGGTACCAAACACACAATTTTTTGCTGTTATCTAAATATATGCCTTTTATGCATATTGTATCTTTTATCGGAGTCATTTTTATGATTGCCCTACGATCTACTTTAATTTCAATAATCAAACTAATAAAGACTGATAAATACATCACGTAATTTGTCTTAATATCATTATATAATAATCACAGGTTAAATTAGATATTAACAAAAAATAGAATCACAAAAACAAAAAATAAATTAAAAGAATGATTTTTCAATTGCACTCAAATAGATCACAACTAAACTTAATGTATAATAAAGATAAATAAAAAATAAATAATCTCTAGTTTACTCTTCATTACTAAATGAAAGCAATACAGAAAATTTTTCACGAAAAATATGCCATGTTTTAGCTTTGTGTGGATTATCTAGTTCTTCACGTGTTAATAAAAGACTAAAATGAAAAAAACATAAAGATTTATTTAAAAAACAAAGAATTTTTCTATTATACATACGAATTATTTTCAATAAATGATGTATTAAACCAAAAATAAAATGCACAGTCATCATAATTTTTTGGTACTTTCTAATATAAAATAAAGATTATTTTACTATATTAATTATAATAATTGATGATTACTTTATTAGTAGAAAAAAACATTATTTTAACATCGCCTTTCAATGGTGATAAACGAATATCCGAAATAGTTATTTTATCTTCTTCCCTATTATGTTCGTTCTAAAATAAAATGAATGTCTTAAATAAAAAAAAATTAACAAATTTTTTTACTTTGCAAGAAACCATATTAATTCGATTATCTTGAACTAATTGAAATTTTCCTAATAATTCATCATAATTTCCTATTGTAAAGTATAAATCACTACCATCACCATTACCAATACCTATTATAAATATTTAAAAAAAATAATAATTTGTTGTTTTTTATTTTTATTCATAAATTAAATTACTAGCGATTGCTGTAATAACAATAGAATTTAATTTAAAAACTTTTGTTGGTGGCATTTCATTATTATAAACATGAAGAATTTTTTCATAATAACGAACATAACGTGTTTGTGATGGTGTTTCAACACCTTGAAATTGTTTACCATGACGTAAATCTGTTCGTCCTTCAGCAAACAAACTCAGTGCTTCCTAAAATAAAAATTTCTTTTAACGATAATTATTTTTGTTAAATTCTAACTTTATAATTGTTTCTCATTATTATATTATATCATTCTTTCAATTCTTATCCGAATATCTGTGAAAAAGATTGTGGCTGCTCAGTATTTTTACTAAATGTGATACTCTACTTTCCATTTAAATTTTCAATTTCTAAACATATTATATTTTTAAAAAAAACTTGTCAGTGTGGTTCCATTCGAAGCTAAAATGTGGAACTGATATATTCTCTATATCATAAAAGTAGATGATCCAGAAAATAGCTGCGAATTTTGTGTGGTGTTTTGGTAGCATTAAACAGTAGAGTATGAATATGAACGATATTAAGGGCATGTGAAATATGGCGTCCATTGGCGTCTACATGCCTAGCCTACATTTTGATTCTGGCTCTTAGGGAAAACTGCTCTTAATCAAACATTGGTCTTATTACTAGAAAAATCTAACCTGAATACTTGCTAACCCTTCGTCCTATTGCTCGAAAAAATGTAACTCTTGACCGTTATTCCAGTCACGCAGATCTGTAATAGAGGATAGAGGAAAAAGTCGCAAAGCTTCGTCTTAATACTTCTACTCTACGTTTTCCTTCGAAAAATATTTGCGTTCCACAAAAAAATTCTCTTCTGCAGCGCCGAAATTTAATAGCGTAGAATTTTGTTTATACTGAAAATAGAAATTACAACCACAAAACTACCTTTTCTCTGTAATTTGAAGAGCTATTTATTCTGCATCTTGTAGTAAATTATGTTTTTTTTAATACAATATGTGAATTGGTACAATTTTGAAATACAATGCATGATCATCTAACCGATTTCACCCAATATTTTCATTCTACTTTTCAAAGTGGAACAGCGGTATTCCTACGGCAAGCAGGTATTCTATTGTTAAAAAGATATTTACTGGACCGAAAAGAAAAGACAGTCAATGTTTAAATTTCTGCTTCTATTATCAAAGCTATGTAGTCACATATTGATATATCTGCACAGTTCTGTTTAAATAATTGAATCTTTTGCTTAGTTTAGTAAACAGAAAATATGTGGTAATTCAACGATGATTTATACAATTGAATTTTTTTTCAGTTCTCTTTTTGTATTGAAATAAAATTTTTGAAATCAAAATTAACAATATTCTCATAGAATCTATTCATTTTAAATATTTTTATACTTTAAAAGTCCATAAACTTCAATAAGTCGAGCAAAATTTATTATAAATTTAAACTCTTTATGTATTTCTCTCGTACATATATCATAAGAAATAATCTATTGATTTATAATAAAAAAAAAATTCTCTTTTTATTTCTATTAATCTTACGTCAGCTGTTTGACAAACGCCGCTTTTCAATAAAGCAACAGATATCATTGTTCCTGTTCGACCTTTTCCACCTTTACAATGCACAGCAATAACATTTTTTTCATCTTCTTCAAACCATTCAGTAACTGAATTTGCGGTACGAATCATATCACTAAATCATATTTACACAAACATAAAATCTTTTTTTTAATGTTTAAGTCTTATTCTTTACTTTAATCTTGGCACATTATGATCATCAATTAAAATACGTTCAACACGTTTATGAAAATGAGCTGTATCATAAAAACGTTCACCTAGAAATATTTCTTATTTTTATTTCATCAACATAAAAGAAATAAATTTACTGCAAAGATTATATACACGATAATGATTGCCATAATTTAAATCGAGAAAACGACCAACATCCTTAAATAAAAATTTAAATAATTCTTTGATCAAATTTTTTTATAATAGGAAAATATGTGACAATACAATCTTCTATATAATGCATACGAGCAAAAAAAATATATATACAGCCACATAAAAAAAAGAATCATCATTCTTATTATAGACAAAGAAATAAATCATCATTACATGCCCCCAATCAAGTTTTTTTCACTTACAACAATATCATTTCGAAAAAAAGCATCTTTGCCTTTACTTGGAAATGACATAGCAATTATTCTATCTAAATAAGTTCATGTGATTTTGTTGATTTTTTATTAAAATATTAGTTTGATGTAAAATATATTTGTGAATAAAATTAAAAATAATCAACATACCACTTATTAAACATAAGTCAAGATCAAATCCATTTCCAATAGTTCGTTTTTTATTTTGTCCAACTAAATGACGAGTACTTGTTTTCATATGGTCTCGATGACGTAAAATACGTATCGTTCGAAATAGATTAAACACACGAAATATACGTGGTAAAATAATGACTCTATGATAGAATAAAGAAAACAAAATATAAGAAAAATTGTTTATTTCTTTTTCTTTATATTAATCCTAACGAACATAACTTTCTATGAATATTTCAAACTTAGATTTTTCAATAGCTTTTGTAAATTTACGATGTGCTAACACGAATTCATATGAAAATTACGTATACATTGACTTTTCAAAGCTATTCTATATATAGCAATAATTGTAACATCTATATATCTTAATTCAGTCAATCTTTGAAAGATTTATACATACTTTCCAATCTGTCCTTTGTTATGGTTTTCATCTATAAACATAAGTGCAATGTTAACAATAAGACCAGCACTAATTACAACTAAATCGAGTATTTCAAGTTTTTTTTCAAAAAATTCACGTCTATTACAAATAAAAAATAAATATTTGAATAACAAAAATAAAGATCAATTTTATTTTACCCTTGAGCAAGAATACGAAGACCAATGTCAAACATAAAAATAATAGAAAAAATCAAACTAACTATATTCAATGCATTAGTATCTTCTATAAAAAAATAAAAGAAAAAGTTATTATTCATATCATTGATTATAGAACTCACTTTCTTGAAATCCACGTACTAATGAAACAATAATAATAACCAAATCAACAATAAATAATATTGCAATGGCTAATCGAAAAGCAATACTTTCTATAAAACGGCGAAGTTTGTATTGAAATATACTATTTAAATAATATTGTATTTATAAAAGAAAAGAAAAATTCAATTGTTATAATCACCCAAATGATGTTTGTTTTCCTGCTTTTGGATCATCAACAGATAAAACACTAAATATAGGATAGAATATATTTAATATTCAACATCTTAAATGTACTTACGATGAATTAAACGTAATTTTTACATGAGCCTGTGAATCAACACTCATCGGTGTTTCTTGTCCAGCACGATATAAAGGATTATCCATCTAAAACTTATATATTATCACATCAAATAAATTGCTAGGTCATATAAACGCATGTATATATAAATATTTATTCTGCTATATTTTTACTAAACATTGCCCAGTTTCATTGGAGAAACAATGAAAGAAAGGAAAAATAAATACATATCTATCGTTTTGATCATGCAAGAATAAATACAGAAAATATTAATGACATTTGAACATCACATTGATTTGTGTCAATATTAGAGATTACTTTCTCCACATAATATGGAATAGATTTGCTAGACTAAATAATTAGAAAAAAAAACAACACATATACAAAAAAAATAATAAACTCTATTTATCCATTAATATCAAATAGACTTGAGAAATATTCAAATGTCAAATATGCAACTGTCGATGCTGGTAAAACTTTAATAAGATTCGGTAATGAACCAAAATAGAATCCACGCCATCCATCAATTCTATTCAAATTTTTTTTTTGATTAAAATAATTAAAATTTTTTATTTTATTCATACCTCCATATTTTACCAATCATTTCAAACATATTTTCTGGTACAATCTGATATTGTTGTCTTGTTCTTATAAGATATAATGGATATGAAGCATACATTGCAACTAAAGCGCTAACATTGGATATCATTGTTAAAGTTGCTATGCCTATAAAAAAACAATTCAAATATAAATTCATTTTTTTTCTTTGTATTTCAAGATCTTTTATCCATACTAGGTTCTTCTAATGATGTGACTTTTTCTCGATAAACTCGTCGAAGATATTCATAAAGAGCAAAATCAATTCCAGCTGCAGGAAATACTAAAAAATCGAAGAAAAAAATTTTTCTAATAAATAAACTTAAATCCCTATGTTTTTTTCCATCTTTACCTCCAAGAGAATTTGCTATATATCCACGATAAAATACTCTCCAACCTTCACTTTGATAAAGCTTTCGAATAAGATCTACTATTGAACGATATTGTCCAGTTGTTCTCATTGCAGCTAAAAGATAAAAATATTCATAAAAATAAATAATTATTAAATTTTTTCTTACCTTGCGTTTTAAGTACTTCTAATGGATAAATACATGTTTGGGCAATAAAACCAGATAGACAACCAAAAGCAAATAATTCTTTATTTGTTACTGGTGAAACAATCTATAAATAAAAATACAAAAAAAATTCTATCAAACAAAAAAATAATCTTACAATTTCATCATAATCACCACGAAGTTCACGAAATGTTTCAAAAATACCTTGTCGAAGAGCCATTTCTGGTGTCATTTTAAATACTGCAATACCATTACCTCGCCAAAATGATCGAACACCTTTAACTCCACCTCCACCTTCTCCATATAAAGTACTATAAAAAGAAAATGTTAAAAAAATCATTTTGAATTCAATATCAATATAATAATTATACGTTGCTGTATTTATTAATTTTTTCTTTCCCATTGCTTGCATATAAATTTTTAATCGATCTAATGGTGCTGTAGCTGTTCGACTAATCATACCAGATAAAGCACCAGCAATAAAATGTCGAGCATAAAATCCATTTTCACGTTCTTTTTCTGTATAAGAATTAGGCATTTGTTGTTCATTAATTGTATCTACTTGTACACCACGACGCCATGAACGAAGTGATGCTTCTAATTCAGTTGACGGTGCAAAACGAAAATAAGTTTGCCATTCAGAAAATGTTATATTAAAATCTTTATCACGATCAAGTACTTCAATTATTTTCATTAAATCTTTTTTTCTTAAAACAATTTTTAAACGTGAGAATGCTTTAGCTAATTCAACAGGATCAACTAAATGATAAATACAAAAAAAAGCTTATTTGTGTATTTAGATCTGAGGAAAAGTTCTGATAGCATTAAATAAAAATATAAAGATACAGAGATATTTTTAATTTTATTTGGTGAAATCTTGAAGATAGTTAAATATGTTTCATTTATTTAATCACTTCAGCTACGTTTAATAGAATTTGTTAGCTAAAAACCACATAGTATCAGGTCAATGATGGTCGTCAAATAATTTTCAATATAATACTTGTGATTTACAGTCTTGTCTTTATCTACCTTCCAAACTATTTGATTGAAAGAATATCTCAAACAAAGTTTTAGTTAAAATCTATCTTCATAAACAATAGTCTTTAACAATTCATCTTCACTGATCTATCTAAAATAATTTCATATCTCGTAGGCAGTAGTACTAAAATACAATTGATAGGATGAAAGAAAACTTCTCTAAATTTGTAAAACAAACAAAATATTATTGGAACATGCAGTTTTCAAGAATCCTAAATTCATTATCTTCAATATTCTATCAAATAAAATTAAAAATATCTTTGTATCTTTATATTTTTATTTAATGTTATCAGAACTTTTGATCAGTTCGAAGTATAAATATAGAAAAATTTAATCTTACCAACACCATCTTTATTTAAATCAATTTCTTCAAAACTAAAATAAAATAGTTTACAGAAATTTAAAAAAAAACGAAGAACTATATTTTACCTTAATTTTAATTGTTTTTGTCGTTCAAGCATTATTTGAAGAAATTTTTCTCCATCAATTCGATCACCTTTTGGTTTAAGTGATGTAACTATTATGTATAAAAAGACATAAATATAAAATTAAAAGAAAAATTTTTCTTTCTTTATACTTTCTTTTTTAATAATTAATTTCACTCACTGAATTTTCTTACTTGCTTCTTCCTTTCCGGTTTCGAACGATTATCTTCATCAATACGTTGTAAAGCAGCTTCTAAATCTACAATTCGTATTCGACCATTTCCATCTTTATTAAGTGTTTGTACAACTTCTTCAATTTGATGGAAACTTTCGTCATTTTCATCATATTTTTTCCTTCGACCAAAACTGAACATATGGATAATATATATATGTATATTTCTGAAATTTATTTTAAAAGATAATGAAATGAAAAGAATGAATGTAATTTTGATATATAATTTTCAAAATAAAGATTAATAATTTAATTCTACATGTATGTTTATATATCAGACATATACAATAAAAAATTTTGTTATTTGTTTTTTAAACACGGACAAAACATAAAACATGATTATTAAATTTATTTCATTAATTTCTAATGAAATAAATTCATTGTTATGTAAGAATAAAAATAATAACATTAACAATGACAACAAATAAATATTAGTTTATTTATCTTGACTAGATTAGCAATGTTTGGAATAAATTATTGTTTAAAGAAAAAAAGAGAGATTTATTTTGCAAATGGTGGGACAATAGCAATAGGTAATTTTATTGTAGCATTAAATGAACTATTGATTATCATTGGACGTGTTGTATAAAGTTTAGATGCATAAGGAAAGGATGGATTTGCATAATATGATATTGGTAATGT
>JAJEKB010021536.1:0-70224 GCA_022393335.1 Macrotrachela quadricornifera | reverse complement strand
TTTTTTTTTTATAAAGAATTTGCTTTTTTACTTCTTGATATTCAAGTAATTTTTCAATATCTTTTGTTAATTGATTATTTGTTTTAGCTAATGATTGTCGATCATTTTCAGAATCTCTATATAATAGTAATACAAAAAAAAAACAAACTTTTTGATAAAAAATTCCTACCGAAGTTGTTTTTCAAGTTGTTCAATATTATCGTGAATTTTTTTTAATTGTACATCTTTATTTCGTACAGTTGAAATAAGAAAATCATATGGTTGTTGTGCTTGATCTAATATTTTATTTGCATTATCAAGCTTAAAAAATATAAAAATAAAATCAATTATATTAAATTAAAAAACAAAAGAACCTCTTGTTGTATATCAATTTTTTTCTTTCGTTCTCGATCTAATTCTAATCGTAATGATGTATTTGCTTGTTCAAGTTGAATAACACGTTTAGCTAAATGTACTGAATGTTGAAGACGTCGTTTAGCTGATGTTGGTAATGATGCACCATAACCATATGAAAATAAAATTTTATTAGCATCATTATCATTTTCAACTAATGAAATAATAAATAAAAAATACTTTTTTTTTTTAATATATATTACCTTGTGCAGCTTGCATAACAACTTCATCTAATTCTTGTTCAACTTTTTCATAAACTTGTAATTTTGTTCGTTTTTCATTTAATTCAGTATCAATTTCCATTAAACGACGATCTGATTGAACTTGTAAATTAAAATATTCTTTTTGAATTAACTTTAAAAAAAAGAAACAAAATTAATGAAGATTAAATCTTAAGAAAATAAATAAAAGACAAACATCATTTTTTTTTTGTAATTTTTCACTTTCAATTTGTATTGTTTTTAATGATTTTAAATTTTCTTCATATAATAATTGAAGACGATTAAATTCAAATGTTTTTAATTTTACTTCGGATTGTAATTCACCTAAACGAACTTCATTTGTACTTTGATGTTGACGATATCTAAATAGAAATATTATTTAAAAAAAACAAATCCTGACAAATAAGATGACTATATTTGAATTAAGAAATGAAATATATATTGTCATGTAGAAATTTCATCATGTGCTTTTCTATAGGTTGAATTTAGGTAGAAAAAAAATATTTACATAAAATATTATTTATTCGATTCAATTTTATATACTAATTCTGATAATCATGTTTTTTTTTGCATAAAAATTAAATTTTAATAAACAAAATGTCGAAATACCATATGAAAAGAGAGAAATTTTCAGTGCAGAGCAATTTTAAGGGTCTCACACACACATAGAAAATCTACCAAATAGTACATTTTCTAGCCTTATCTAAACTGCAATTTCTGACAAAGTTTCACAAATGAATACAATCTATGAGACATTGAAAATATTTCTTCTATAAACTCTATACTATGATATATTTCATATTTTAATTTCGACATAATCATCTTATTTGTTAGGATTCTTTGAATAGAATTTTACTCTTGTAATAATTCATTATATTTTCTTTGTAAATCTCTTTCAAGTTCAATATGTCGATCACGTTCATTTATAGCTTCATCACGTGCATGTTGAAATGTTCTATTTAAAAAAAGAAAATAAAATATTTAAAAAAAGAAACAAAAAAAAAATTTATTTTTACCTATTTTCTCTTTCATACATTTCTTTAACATTTTCACGTAATTTTTCTATTTCAAGTGTAGTTTTTGAACGAAGTTGGTCTAATTCAATAGATAATTTATTTTCATATTCAGTTTTATATGCATCTCTAGAATTGAAATAATAATAATAATAGATAAGACAAAAATTTAATTCAATTAAAACTACCTAGTTGATATATGTTTTTCATAAAGAACTTCTTTTGCTCGTTTCGTATCATCAAGAGATGCTTCAAGTGTTGATATTTTTTCTTCAGCTGAATAATATTTTTGTTGTATATCATTAAATTGTCGTGTTAAATATTCTTTATCTTGTCGAAGAACAACAATTTCTTGACGTAATTCAGTTAACTATTTAAATAATTAATTTAATTAGAAAAGAAAAACAAAAAATAAAAATATACTTGAAGAAGTAAATTATCTTTTTCTTTTATTTGTGTTTGAATTTGTAATTCATGTTGAGTTATTTGTCGATCAAGTTCAACAATACGATGTTCATATTGATCACGTTCTCTAGAAGAAAAATTATTTATAAGAAATTATAAAAAAAAAAAATGAAATAAGAATAAAATTACGATTTAATTCGATCATAATTTTGTTTTTTAAAATCAAATTGTTCAGAGAGATTTTTATATTCATTTAATTCTGATGTTGTCTTTTGTATTTGCATATGAACAGCATGATTTGAACGACGTTCTTCATCTAAGGTCTTAAAATAAAAATTTACATCTACTATTAAATAATCTTTTAAATTAACTTTTCTTTTTTATAAATGTTCACAAAAATTTGAATCTATATAAACAGAACAAGACGATTCAAAATATTTCGTTCACTATTATATATTAAAAACACATGAATGAACAGTATCAATGTTTAATGCACAGTAAAGGACAATATTCTTTCAGAGTTCGTAGCTATTACGTCGTATACTGTATTCATTCTCACGAAGTACATCAACTATAGGATTAATAAGCTAAAATCTATGTATATATTTAGTTCAAAGTGCATACAGAATCGTGCATAGTTAAGTTTTCGTCATGGGGAAAATGAATCCACTGAAACAAGAATCTCTGAAAAACAAATGAGTATCAAATGCCAAAAAGTAACGAAAATAGATTGAGTCATTAGTCGGGTCATTCTATATGACACACTGCTAGTTTTAGTAGTTTCTTTTAACACTTATGAGTTAAATGTAAAGATTAAATAGTAAGCAGTACTCATTAAATGCTATTAAAATATTTAATCTATCTTTGAGTCGTTCTAAACTTCAATTTCTACAAATTGAACTATATAAAATAGGTTAACACAGAAATTAGTGATATATTAATATCTCGCTAAATCTTGTTGAACAGGATATCCTCTCATAGCACATTCAACTTTACATTGTCGTTCATATTTGAGTCTTAATAAGTGACTCTTTATATGTTAAACAATATTATAATAACGAGTATCCAGAAATTGTATAATGTGTGCTAGTCGTCGATTGTAAATAATCTGACAATTGTTTAAATCTGATAGCTCTATTGACAGTACAGTAAAACCTCTCCATAGTAGACATCCTTTGGACTTTTCAAAAGTTTTCACTATGAAGAGGTTAAGCTTTTTACAAAAACAAAGCTTTTCGAAGAAGTACACATGTTTTCCAGATATTGGAAGAATGTTAACGAATAAAATAGACTAATAGAGCAAATATTTATTTCTCTTTCGATGTTTTTTGGAAATAGACAGATCAATCTTTGTTATTTTATCACTTTCGACTACAGATAAAGATATATAACTGAGACTACTAAATGAACTTAAAAAGATGAACTTTCCTCATCATTTTCAATAGTAATATATAAATAGTAGAATTAATGTATTAGTTAAATTACTTTTTGTGTTTGAATAAGATCTTGTCCAGTTGCTTTTAATTGATTATCTAATATATTTTGTGTTCTTTTTAAATTTTCAATTTCATTTTCTAATGGTCGTACTGTTTCATAAAATTTAATCTAAAAAAAAAATAATAATAATTTTTTTTTATTTTTTGTAAAATTTAAAATAAATATTCTAACCATAATAAAACCTTTTAATGGCATCTGTTCAGAAATATTCATATCTGTTGTTTTTAAAATTCTATATTCTTCATCTGTAGGTAAAATTCTATTTTGTAAATTATAACGAATTTCATTTGATTTTGATATTAAACGTTTATTAACATCTTCTAATTGTTTTTGTCGTTCCATAATATGTGATAATTGTTGACGAACTTCATCTTGTGAACGTAATGTTAATTCACGTTCAATCTAAAATAGAATAAAAATACAAAAAAAAAAAAAGAAAAAAACTTTTTTTTTACTTGAAGTTGTGAATCAATTTTTGTTTGTAATAATTGTCTTTGATATGTCATATCAGCTAATTTTTCTTGTAAATCTTCACATTTTTCTTCATATTGAATTTTTTGATTTTGAATTAAAAGATCACGTTGATTTAATTCAATTTTAAGTATTTGAATAGTTTGTTGAAGTTGTTTTGTATCAATAACATTTTTTATTAAATGATTTTGACGATGTATTGTTGGAGTAGATGTTAAACCATCAAATTCATTAGTTCTATGATCTAATTTACCTCCACCTAATGGTGATGAATCCTGTAAATATTTACATTAAGTTATTTCGTTTTTTTTTTTTTTGGTATATAATTATTGAGATAACATTTTTATCTTTATATTAAAAAAAGAAATATAAAAACGAATAATACTTTTTTCATATCTTTTCATTGATTATTATTACGTCGTGGAATAAATGAAAACAAATACATCAGGGTAACAAAAACTAATTTATTTTCTTTTATTGATTAATAATTTTAGATATCAAATTTCTGAACGTCCAAATACAATTGCATTACCAACAGTAAAAAATCAATCAAATGAACAAATTAATAAAAATAAAAAAGCATCTTTTTTTAAAAGTTTAAGTCATGAAAATCTTGTTTCACCAGATTCACATGAAATTGTTCAAACATGGTTATTAGTTCAACCTGAATCAAATAAACGTGTACAATTTGCACGTGATATTAATAATAATGAAAGAAAATTAAGACGTTCAACTTTTGATACAATGGAAACATTACCAGAAATTGATCAAGATATTTATCAATTAGATTTAACATCTTTAAATCAATCAGGTTAAGCATTTTTTTTTTAATAAGAATTTATATAAATATAATTTTTTCTAAGACAATACTAAAGATGGTTCATCAAAACATCATAATTCCTATTTAGCATCAATAAGTGATCCTAAATTATATCGTACATTAAATAATAAAACATTATCAATTTCAACTTCAGCAACACCATCATTAACACGTTCACGTCATTCATCATTTATATCAAATATTCCATCAATTAATCATCGTCCACCATCTGTCGAACATTCATTAAGTATATTAAGTACATCAACAAATAAAGATCGTTTATCAAATTTAACATTACTTGAATTTAATTCATCATTATCAGAAATTGATCAAAAAAAATTTGATGATATACGTCAACAAGTTCCTGAAGAATTTGAACAATTATTACCAACATTATTAAAATTAGGTGTTGTTTTATGGCCAAAAAAATTTTTTGATAATAAAGAACAATTAACAATAAAAGAACTTAAACAACGTCAACGTTTAATAGAAATAATTGAAAAAGATCAAGAAAATACACAACATAAACGTCATTTAACACGTTTATATGGTAGTGTTTTACCACATGATAATATTTTAGAAAAACATCAATTATTAAGAGAAAATCTTTCATATCAAGGACAATTATCATTATTATCAGCATATCGTGATGAAATTGAAAATGAATTAACAAAAAAAATTCAATATTGGAAACAAATACCAATGAAAATAATTCAAACAAGTTTAATAGATGAATCAAATTCATTAAATCGTTCATCAATATTAAGTAATACATATCGTGTTAAAAATAAATTTCTTCAACCAATATTATCAAAAAAATCTTTATTAAATTCTAATATATATCAATTAACAAATGATGAATTATTTTCACTTACATTACCAGATAATATTGATAATCAATGGCAAAGAAAATCTCTTGTTAAAATTATTGAACAAGGTATGAATATATTAGATCAAGTAAGAAAATTATCACAAATTCATAATGAAGATTATGATTATAAAAAACAAATTGTATTAATATTTAAACGATGGTTATATCTATGGACAACACTTTATACAGACGATAGATGTTTACGTTAATTCATATTCATTTCTTTTTTTTTTTTGTAATTAAAAAAATAAAATAAATTTTACATACATCAAGTAGAGAAAGTCCAGCAAGACCAGGAAATGTTGGTAAAGTACTTTCTGAACTATCATTATTTGATTCTAAATCACTTTCACCATCATTAGTTGTTTTCTTGAATTTTTGAGGCATCATATAATAATATAGTTGACTAACTAATCATATATATATATATTCAATTATTTTAAAATACCATTATAGATAATCAATTCTATGACAACAAAAATAATCATAGAGGTTTTAATTTATATATATATATTTTTATTTATACAAAAAAGGAAAATTTTTTATCAAAATAAGAAAAGAAAGAATTCGAAATATTTATTAAATTAATACAGTGACATCTTTTTTTTTCAAACTATTAGCGACATTTTGTTAATGATTGGAAATAAAAAATGACAAATAAAATAAAACCTTGAATTTCCTGCAAAAAAAAATCTGTTCTTCTAGATCTATTTTTTTGAATAATGGAAATTTTAATACAACAACAACCGATTTATTTAACACCTATTGAATGTGCTCGTCAATTTGCCGATGATCTTCTTGATGTTAGTTATTTTATTTATTTAAATTTAAATTCTATGTTTGTTTTTTTTTATAGAATAAAGATATATCTATATCAATGTCAGAAATGATTTATCCATCTTATTTAGATTCATTAAAAAATATAGCTGAAATGTATTTATTATATGAAAGATCATTATTTTTATCAACTGTAGCTGAAATAGGTATACTTTGTTCAAATAAATATTATGAACGTGTTCATTATTTTATATCATTTCTTGATGAATTAATTGAATTATATATTGATAAGAAATATAAAATATTAATAGAAAAATATTTAAATAAAATTGTTTATGCTGATTTAACTGATCATTTTATATCATATCCAATAAAATTACAAATACAAATAATGTCTATTATTGAAAGTACATCAATATTACAATTTCCATTAATAAGAGATCAATCAGAATCTGATCAATCAAAAATTGATTTATTTCTTCAAGATGCTGGTAAAAAAAAAGAACTTTATTGTTTGTCTCAAAAATAAAAAAAAATGTTTTTTTTTTTTCTTTAAAAGCTCGATATTTTTATAATATATCATCACGTTCACTTTATCGTCGACTTGTATTTCGTCTTAATAATCAAATATCTTCACAACGATCAATATTACGTGCACTTATTATTGGTTGTGTTTTTTTACCATTAACATGTCATTCAGCATTTTTAGATGAACTTTATTATTTGTTATCATCACAACAAGGAAATTTATTATCATTAACAAATATGGAAACATTTTTTCATGTTTTATGGCCAACTGGAATTAATCAATCATATTCAGTTGCAAGAGTTTATCTATCACAATTATTAATTGTACGTTTATTTAATATTGAAAAATATTTTTCACAAATTATTCAAATATGTTTTACAATTTATTTAAAAGTACCAAATATACGTGTAAATATTATTGATATTATTGAACCATTATGTGAAACAGAAGGTTTTCAACGATATTTAGATCAACAACAACAGGAATTTAATATGTAAATATTTAAATAAACTGATTTAATTTACTTATTATATTTTGTATTAGGTCACGAAATGATGATCAACACAATGCATCTATATTAGAACCATTATTTCATCAAATTCGTGAACGTATGAGAAGAGGATTTCGATTGAAACAATTATGTCGAATGAAAATTCGTTCAATATTTGCTCAAAATACTAATCAACATATACTTTCACAAATTAATCAATTAAAAGAAATATCTGATACAAATAAAATTTATTTAACATATAATTTACAATTATTACTTAATGATCCAGAAAAATTTGTTGAATCAACACAACCACAAAATGAACCCGTTTGGAATTCAAGTATACCACCACCACCAGTTAATTGAATAGAAATAATAATTCATTTTCTTTTCGTTTTCTTTTTTTTTAAATTCAGAATATAAATTATCAAATGCATTTTATATTAATGAATGAATATTGAAATTAATTTTTTTTATAAATCTTTGTTTTACAATGTGATAAATCATATATTTAATGAAATGTTAGTATTTTACTTATTTTATATTCAGACAAAATAATACAGTGAATAAAGTATAAAATATACAAAACTGTTGTCGGAAGAAATTTGTACAATAATCTTTTTTTACATATTTGAAACATTGTAAAAATAAAAATGATTTGACTTTTTGAAGGAAAAAAAAACTCCAGTAGACATTGCTATAACTGCAATAAGATTTTGTATAAGGAAACCAATATTTTTTCTAAACTACGAGGATCTTGGAGGTCATATCAAGATCAAAATATAAGTTTCAAATGACTGTCAATGCTACGTTTTTTTTCTTAAATTTTTGTGTAATCATAAATGAAAAGTGAAGCCTTGTTTATATGACGGAATGTTCTTAAAAATAGCATCAAAGTATTTGATGAAATCATTTTGTAAGTTTTTATTCATGCGTAGTTCTATTAATATTTAGAATGCTCTGAAGTTTTTAGCAACAATGATTATTTTCTGCTAGAGATAGAGTATTGCAAAAAAAAGCGATTTCAGGTAGGTTTTTGCAAAAGGTGACTGATTATTTTGGCTATTAAATATCTCAACAAGAAAGCATCCATTTTGTGTGAAAATTTCAGATTAAAATAATTACCTTTCACGTTTTTACAAGACCCAATGAATTTCCTAAAGGGCAGTGCGTATCTCTAGCAGAAAAGCAAGGTAACGCTTATTAATCCTAGTATGAGTATACTGAGAGTCTATAATCTTTATTTTTGTGTCTAGTTTCCTCCTGTTATAAGAAATAGTCCTTTCGACTTTTAAGGGTTAACAATAAAATTATTAGTAGAAGATATTTGAAAGGTAAATCATGAATTTCTCGTATTGTTTTGGTCGCATAATGTGTGACTCTTAAACATGCATGATGACAGTATTTGATAAAATATAATATAAGAATAATAATACAATAGAATACAATTGATCTATTATACAGATAAAATTGTGTGTATCTCTTTTTTTTTTTACAATGTACAATTTCTGTCACATTATCAATTATATTATATTAACTTCTCATCCAAATTTTTTCGTGTCTAGTATCTTTTTGAAGATGTCTAACGAAGAGAATTGTTATCGCACAAAGTGCAAATGTAGCATAAGAGAAAAGAAATGTATTATAGATATTATAAGTAAATAATGGTTGTCTTTCCTTCATCTTACCTACACATGGATAATTTGTCAGCTATGAGTGTTGTTTCATTTCTTTCTCACAGTTTATCATTCAAGTATATTACAAATGTATCGTGATACATTTATCTCGTGTTGCTTTATTTCATCAGTTGCCTAATGTAATATATAAAGGTCTATTGTTTCGAGTGACAAAAGTCTTTTTCTCTTCGTTGTTAATAAACTGTTAATACATAGTAGAGTGTAATGAATATGACAAAATGTTTTCTACGTTTAATAGTGAAATCGACTTCATACGGACTGGCATTTCACTGATGGGATTTACTGACATATTATATATTTTGGTGATGTAAGTCTATGGTGTTATAAATTTAGCACTACACCCTTATCAGCTAAAATACCTTTTGTCTAATTATTTCTTTATTTTAGATTGAAAGACATAGACATATGGCGGCATGTTATGCTTGTAGCAAAGCTTTACAGGGTTCATCGAATATGACTGGTTGTAGTGGGTTTGAAAAAACAGGAAGATATCTCGGTATTACAGACGGCTACTTCTTATACGGTGAATCATCAAATTGGGTATATTGCTATTGCAATACATGTTGGCAAAAGGAGATTCTTCGTCTTTCTTTTGTTCCTAAAGAACAACAGTATACTTCTTTACAACAGCAATTTAACACTTTGCAACAAAGTCACACTTCCTTGCAACAGCAGCTGTCTACTTCACAAGCCGAATCAATTTCTTATAAAAAGCAATTAGATGAAATGACTGAAAAATGCAATAAATTAACTAACACTTCTGAAATAGAAAAATTACGAAATTTGTTCAAACAACTAACTTCTTCGCAAATTGATGTTCTACATAGGCACACACAATTTCGCGTTGATACATTCGAAACAGCTCATGGTGACAAACAACTTCAATGCTCCATACAATTTGCTCAATCTACTCTTGAGCAACTCAAGGCCAGTGTAGATGTGGTTATTCAGCTCCAAAAGAACACATTAGCACAGATGAAACAAGCTAAAGAGAATGTCTTCCAAACGCTTACAACTGCTGATATATCCAAAGCGATTATAGATGCTTCTATTAAACCTCTTGAAACTGAGATTGAACAAATAGAGAAAGGGATTGAAGAATGGAATACGTTTTTAGCTGTTTTAATTAATGCTGTTAATCAATCAAACCCTACTTAGGGCGAAGTCAAAGAAACTTCTATTGAATGTTACGAAGAGGATGTAGTCATTGAGCAAGGACTAAAATATTGAAGAATTGTTTTCACTATATTAACATATTTATCTTTTCATAAATCTATTTATGTGACAGCATAGTATGACTTCCATTCGAAACTCAGTAACACTAATATGTGTAATATATTCTTTGTTATGGAACAATAGGACAAATGCGAAGTTTATTAGTATTTTCCAAATGATAAACGTATACGATCATTGTTACTTAATATAGAAATGAACAAGAAGTAAACTCGATCTGTCATTCTTCATAGTGATATCTGTTTCATTCGAAAAGTTTGTTAATAATTGGAAAACGTAATATGCTAAATAGATTTTGATCAAGTTATATTTTAAAGAAATTCGTCTGACGCATATGGAGCATTCCCAAAGTTTTAAAAAATCGAACAAAATTGAAAAAATTGTTAATAATAGTTATTGTTGATGAATGACAATAGAAAAAAAAGAATGAATTATTCGTATGCAACAAAAATCAATTGGAAAAAAGAACCAGTGACAGTCAAGACAGAATTGGTATAATTTTTATAGAAATTCCAACATAAGATAAAGCTACACTTTATTTATCAGTCTCGAATATATTTTTTTATTGTTATTTGCTTTCTTTTATTTTTTCTTCCTTTTCGTTCTTTTCACTTCGTCAGCATTATGTATTTAACGACACAATCTATGGTGGTTTTTTTCCAACTTATATTTAAGTTACACAAGTTCTCATACAATTATATTAAAAACAACGCTGAATTATAAAGTATGTATTTATATACTTTGGAAAACATAACTATATAGATTTCTTAGAGTATATTTCAGTAGAATTATTTTTCCCTTAATCATTGTTCTAATTGCTAGCAAAAAGTCATTTTCATGGATACTTTGACTTTTAAAGCTTTTTAGAATTTGGTAGTTTCTTAAATGCCACATAAAAAGTTTTCTCAATGAAACTATTGAAATCAAGTTCTAAGGAAGTATCTTATTACTGGTACATCACAAATTCATTCAAATACTCTATTTTTAGATAGTTTTAATATTGAGACCTTTAGTTTATTAAAAATACTTCAATGATCAGACATTTTTAATTCATTGTTTTCACTAGAAGTAATATTCAACGCTTTAACAAAATCTAGTTACAAACATATATGAGCTTTTTTCTCTGAAGTTTGCGTATTATCAATGCATTTTATATTAGAGAATACGCATATTTATAGAAATGTGACTAGGATTATCTCATATTAATCATTGAAAAAAGTAATATCATAGCTATTTTCATTATGAATTTTTGCAATTGCAAATGTATATTTAGGATGTCAGCTAATTATTGGGATGAAAATGATCTTGAACGTGTCATTCAAACCTTTAATCCAGCAGGCTTTTTTGGACTTCCATCTGATTTATTTGATGTTAAAGGCGATCTTCGATATTGTAATGAAGAACCACTAAAATTAACTCGTGGTAAATGGGATTACTACACTCCATTTAAAGGTTGGATACGTTATGGTTTAAATGTAGATAAATTTGGTAATAGTGGTGCACAATGGCTTGCATGTGATAATGCTCCAGGTGAATGGGCTGTTGGGTTTCATGGACTTCGACGTGATGTATTAGAAGTGTTGAAATGTATAGCATTCGAAGGTTTTAAAATTTTTCAAGGTACGAACAGTGAATGGGGAACAACTTCAAAAGTTATTGGTCCAAATGCATCTTTATTTAATGAAGAAAATTGTGGAAAAGGCATATTTTTAACACCAAAGATAAAACATCTGACCGATAATCTTGAGAGTTGTCGATTAATGAAACCAATACAATATAATAAGCATTATTATATAGATGTTGCTTTACAATGTCGTATCCATCCAAAAAAAATTCGAATACCAGAATGTGCTAATAATGAATATTACATTATCAATGATCCTAAACATGTTCGTCCTTATGGACTTGTTGTTCATTTTTTAACCGAAACTCAAGCAAAGAGTATTTTAGAAGATAATAATTTTAATTTAGATCCAGCTATTCCATTTATCAACAATGATACAAATACCTTAGAACAATTAATGGGATTTTTTAAAATATAAACTATATCAGTGTACTTTTTCTACTATTAAATCAATTAATTTTAAGTAAAAATTCATGTCATATTTTTCATACAATGGATATAATTTGATTTTATTGCTTTGATGTTATTGTTATAGACAATAGCTTCAATTTTCTTTATAATGCATTTAAATCTGTGAACACTATTTGTGCTACTATAGATCCGGGAATAGTAAATAATTTTAGAAGATATTCGTCCAAATCCACATTTATTGCAATGAAAAAATGTGCAGAAGATATAAATAACGTTAAAGATGAAATATCTGATATTTTATTATATAGAAGTTGCTTTAAAACGTCGAATTTGTCTAAAAAAAATTCGAAACTAGAATGCTCTAGCAACAAGTAACATATAATCAATGATTCACTGCGTGTTTTTTAGCTGATGATCTAGCAAAAAGTATTTTAGATAATAATAATTTTAACTTACAATGAAGGTGTTTGTACTGTTCGTGAGAAAAATGACATATATTCGGGCCAAATTAAAGCTTTCACCTTCGAACTAACAAGGTTAAAATATAGACTGTTGTTAGCTTGTTTAGAAGAAGATATTCAATTTCTACAGTAGTTTTTTATACAATCAACTGTGTATCTTAACAATAGGCTTCAAAAATCTTTTCTAAATATATAAGCAGTATTAAAATCACATTAATTTCGATGTTCTCTGAAAGATAAGTAATATCGAAATGAAAAAAAGATTTATGATATACTTGAAAAGTGGTTTATACAGTTAATAATTGAATTTAAAGTGCATTGACACATCCCTTAATGATCTATCTAGACAAGCCAGCAGCAGTCTATATTTTAATCTTGTTAGTTTGACCCGAATATATGTCGTTTTTCCCACAGACAGTACAGACACTTTCATTGTTAGACTCTATGTTACTAAATGCTTTGCTTTTATAATTAATTATACCTTATTTTAACACTGTGAAGCCATTTCCTTTTAAAAAAATATTTGACAAAATAATCAGATATGATTTCGATGAAAGTTTACGTCAAGCCAGATTATCACAAAATTGATTTAAAGCATACTCATTGAAATAATCTTTAGCAACCATAGTACAGTTAATAAATGATTTTTATACACACTTAATTTATCAAAATATTTAACTACATTTTCCATTGCACATCTATATATTTATTATTCTATTGTAAAAAGAATCTCTACATTTTTTTAAAACTCTTTACATTGTCATAATTAGATGTGCAATTTCAAATTCTTTTTTATGAAATAACACATACAATATAAAAGTAGACAATCACAAATGTTTATTTTAAAAAAATGATAAATCTCTTGCTAGTATAAAATAAAAACACGAAAAATTTCGGATAGTCGCTTCTGAATATTTTCGAAAAATTAATGTTAGAGTTATTTTTATTTAGAGCAAGAATATGTGTTTGTTCTTCATGCTCGAATTATATAATGAATTGTTTGATAGGGTGGCATCAAGTCAATTGGCTGGCTTCCACCTGTCATACCTGTTGAGCCTGACACTGAATGTCCATGACTTACATTTGAGTGTATTGTAATGTTTACTTTACCAATAGAAATTATATGGTTATGACTTCCAGCTGCATTACCTGAACTACTACCACTTCCCATAGAAGAACCGCTACTTCCGAATGGACCGGTATCTGTTGATCCTCCGTGATTATGTCCCGGGTCAGTGTAAGTATGTGTGTGATTACCACCTGTGACTGCTTGTAGTGTGCCCTGATCATGAGAATGAGTAGGTAATTCTGCTGCAGTTATCACATGTGAAGCAGCACCACCGGCAATTAATTGAGCGCCATTCGTACTATTACTACCCAATGGAAATCGAGATCGAAAATCGGGTAGATTGAAAGTATCATTACCATTGCCTGATCCATACATAATACCTATGACATTGAATAAGTCTTTATATGTTGAGCGAGATACTTCTGATCCATCACAGAGTAACCAACGATGAGTCGAACCAGTAAGTACCGATATATTACCACTGAAGAGAAGAATTGTGCCAGGTGGCACTTCTAAAAAAGTTACACTTCATTATCATTTAGTGAACAGATAATGATACATTCAGAAGAATAAATCGTTGGAAGAAAAAAAACATTTTAGAGACGATGATGTCGTATTTTTATTGTGTCTTATGACAAAAGTAAATTTTTTTAAGGATCACTATTAAAATCTCTGTCTAGCATAAAAACTTTCCTTTTTGCTATATCATTTTTGCATCACTTAATAAGTTGTTTAAAGAAGACAGGATATGTCATTAAATGTAGAGTGCAATGCTCAATCGTTTACAGAGTAAAATTTATTTTAATTATATACTTTAGTTTTAAAAATTTTTTCAACTTTTTCACGTTGCATCTTGTGATTTATTCCATTTTTTTAAAAATAATGTATTAAATGTTGCGAAAATGAAATGGAAAAATGAATTTTTTTGTTCGAAAGAGAATGATCTACTCCCTTTAAATTCAAGATCAAAATCCCTCTGTAATAAGAATTTTAGTTAGATTTTATGAGCAGATTGTATTCTGATTTGATAAGTGAAATTTTTATTTTTACTCTGTGAAACTATATTTCTATGATGATTTTAGTAAATTTCCAACTGTTAGAAAATATTATAAGAAAACTAGATCAAAAAATTTTAAAGTTTCAATCAAAGCTCGACGCAGTGTGAAGAGGCTGAAACAGAAGGAAGAGAAAGTCAAAAACTTTTCTTTTGTCATCTGTGCATTGTTTTAGAAACAGGCCGGCTTTCTGATGTTTCTTGCACTGATCTAACAATTCTTGGTTCATTGCTAGTTGAAGATATACAGTAAAAATTTTATTCTTTACTAAGTTTGTGATATAATTATTTTTATATGTAAAACAATGCTGGAATCGTGTGAATATAAAAGTTGATGTTGCACAAACTATCCCAAGGTTTTTGAGAAATCAAAAAGAAACACTCATATACTTTAGATTTTCCCCAAACCGAGAAAGAGCTGTCTAATATATTTTTGCAAAATCAGCGAAAGTTGAGCCATCAAATTTTTCAAGTTTGAAGAAAATCCCACTCAAATTTCTCGAATTCTGCAAAGAATCTTACTGTAAAGTACGACATACGAGATCTTTACATCAATATTTTCGTATAATTAGCTAATTTATTTACAATCAGATAAAATGTTTGAGAACACTCTGTTTTCTTGCCAAATATTCGAAAACAAGTAGATACTCTTTTTTGAACAATCAACATTTTAAGCCAAATGTATCAATCGTAGCTGAAATTTTTAGAATATTAGAAAAATCATGAAATATATTTCTGAGTAAAATATTAGCTTCAAATTCTTCGATTTATTTTCTCATAATAATCGACAATACATTGAAAAATCAATAACAATAATCATAATTCAAGAAGGAAAGACTAATCATATGATTCCTTATGAGGTTTTAGTTTACATTATATGTCCTAGTTACCAGCAAAATATGAACTCAAATGGAGAGAATCAATTGAAAAAAGTTTCAACGCGAGTGATAAATCACTTGTTTCACTCTCTTTCTAGTGCAATTTTACATTATTCCTTTTTGTTGTTAGTATCCATCAGTGTACTGTGACTAATAGAGGTAGCCGAATGCTAGATATAACCGGCCGAGCCCAGTTTAAACTCTTCTGTAAGCTCATAAAGTATGCACTGTTAAGCCTGTATTTGTAATACTATCTCTGTATAAGTCAATACTAAAGTGCTTCACTGTGTAATTCTCAAGGACATCTGCGTAATACTCAAATTTTTTGATAATTTTTAGATATATTTTTCTGTTTAAAATGTAGTAAAAACCATAAGGAATGAATCGCCCATTGTAGCAAGCCTTTTTCTTCTCTAAAAAAAAGTCAGATTTTTATGAACTCATTCACCTCTAAATGGATAGAAAAAACTCCACAAGTTAAATATTTACCATTTGTTATAATTACTCCTGTTTTGTAGCGTGGTGCCAACGAGATGGCGATCACAGCAGCCAATGTCAAACTGTTCATAAGTACACCCAACACTAGACCTTTAATACATGGTGATATTGATGGCCAACATTTTACTAACTTGCCTGATAAATTCGATCTCGAGGATAAAATAGAAAAATAAAGTTCTTATATGGTTTCACTGCTCTGCTTACCTTCTTGGGCGATGAACTTTGGAATGAGATTGATTTACACTTACGACCTCAGCCGAACTGCTATTTAGCGAACGTTGAATTTGAGAATCATTAAGTTTGGGCATCGACCAGTCACTAAATTTTAGTTTTTGATCATTTTTTACTGCCATTGTCGATGTTTGTTTTAAAACAAATGCATTTCTGAAAAAGAAAAATGAAAGATTAATAACAAAGCTCTTTTATTTTCTTATCGGTTCTGTATAGTCTTAAATTCTATTGACGAATAAGTAGCATTTGTACGATGTCTACTTGTTTCATAGATAAAATACAAACATGACAATATAAAGGAAGCCTTTTTTAGTTATTAATCTTATACATATCGAATTTTTAATAAACAGTCGACATTGTATAATAAATTCAATTCGTCACACCTATATGTTTGTTTTTCATCTACTATGTAATTTCGTAGAACATAACGAAATCAATTTCAAGATTAAAAATATATATGTCATACTTTGTAAAATGTCCTGACTAAACCGGCAAATCAAGATAAATGTAAAGCAAGAGTTTCTGGACATTTGTTTTACAAGATAATTCTCGTAATTATAAAATGGTAGATTCTTAATTAAATTCAATCTTATGTCATTTCTGTATGACAAACTGAAATAGTTAGACTTTGAGAAGAAAATTTTAGGAAGTATAATGTCATCTGAGGTCATGTAATATTTTTTTGAGAAAAGTATGTTTTTAGAAATCATGAATCATCTTGTGCACTTCAACAATATAAGGAACATGTAATTTTGAAGTTATTCATTTTGAATATCAGAAAATTTCCTGACAATTTTATAAGTTACTAGCTAAAGTATCCGGCGTTGTCCAGGAAAATTCCACATTTCATGTATGATAAGTTGGGAACCGTAGCTTTATGGTTTTCTATAAGCTATTTTTAGACTTCTTAAAAAATTTTTGACATTTTTAAATTCTTCTTTTGCTCAATCTTTTATGAAATACACTTAAAATGCGCGTTGAAATTCATAGTGAGACAAGTGAGCCCTACTCTATTTTACAGACCACGGCAGAGTTTTTCGATATACAGCTTCTAGGAGCGCAATTAGCGTCCAAAAATTAGAGAAAGGAGGTGCAGAAAAATCTTCGAGGCTAGGCTGGGTTAACGAAACCTTTTCTGGAGAATATGAAGGGAAACAACCATATTCTGATTTCGGCCAGCAAAAAGAACGAACAAATTTTAAAATACCTCATTCACTAATATTTCTATCGCTGCCAATTCCTTTCATCTTCTGGAATGGTGCTCAGCATGACGAGAGTCTCTAACTACAATTAAAACGGCTCTATTGTGTTTTGCAAGTTTTTTTTTTAATTTGAAGCATATGGTTGGAGCCTTCTGAACAGAATAACAGAGAAATGTTGGGATGCGTGATTCGATAGAAGATGGCGAACATCTCAGATCTCTCTCCTTTGGTTTTTGAGTTATTGAGTTTGAAAAATAGCCCTTGACCTTGTCCCAGACGACAAATCGTCTTCTTTACATATTAGATAGTGTCAATTTTCATTTTACAT
Source organism: Macrotrachela quadricornifera (assembly GCA_022393335.1). Lineage (NCBI taxonomy): Eukaryota > Metazoa > Rotifera > Eurotatoria > Philodinida > Philodinidae > Macrotrachela > Macrotrachela quadricornifera. The sequence continues at coordinate 52,051 of JAJEKB010021536.1, read as the reverse complement.
TAAGTGTCTATGGACTAATACAGACACCTTTGCTGATTATGCATATTACATGTTCTTCAAAAATAATTGAGCGATAAAAAGGATTGAGGAAATATTTTAAAAGCCAATGATAGATAGATTTCTACTGAAAATTTATTTATTTTTATCAAATATATTCATTGCAAAATAGTTAATTTTATTTTATATATTAACGTTAGATGTCTCGATCAATTTATATTATTGAATACAAATAGTAATTTTTTTTCAATTTACTTACTAATCGATCATTAATGAATAATCTCTGAATGAAACGATTTATCTCATAAAATGCTTTACCAAAGAACATTTACAAGACATCATAAATATTCTATTGACGTGTTTTTCTAAAATTTGATAACATAATTTCATTGTTTAAAGAAGAAAATTTTTCTTGATATTTTCTACTAAATTATATTCAACGAGGTTGATACAAATATTTCTTCAAAAAACAATAATGAAAAGAATATATTTTATTTTGTTCGTACAAAGTTAAAATTCATCATTACTTATGAATAGAAATATGAACAAAAAAAAGTATGTCTTTATCTACTTCAGTCCATACAATTTTATACTGTTTGTCATATTGAACATTTTTCGAAAGTAACATTTCTCGATTATTATTTAGTTTTGTTCGTTGTTCATCATTTATTTCATCAATCATATATAGCGCACCAACAATATGAATATTAATATGTTTCAATTTTTCAAAAATTGGCCACCAATGATAATGTAAATTATTAAATAATTCTTCATCCAAATATGTACAATTACTAATGAAATGAAAATTTTTTAAAACTGGTGCTACTTGAAGTAAATTCTCGAAAAATGTCAATGTAGGATAACCGGTACGCACATGATATTTTATAGTTCGAAGTTCTGGAAGAATATGTTGTGGATCGAAGAACATTAATTCTTCATCTTGAGGAATCCAACCAATATGATAAATTTCAAGTTGCTTTAATTTTGGCATGTGAGATAAAAATAAATTTGTCAATGTATAATCATCATCATTTGAAACAGTAATATAAAATGTTTCAATAATACTATTTTTAACTGATTGATAATCAGAAATTTTCATTATATTTCCTGTAAATTTTAATTGACATATATGAAGTGTAGGTATAGCAAGTATATTTTCGAATAGTATTGGTGTTATTTCATTGACTAAAGAAAGATATTTAAGTGAATGAAGATGTTGAAAAACTTCACTAATAATTTCTAATTGAGGTATATTTAGTTCGATTATTAAAGATTGTAATCGATGAAATGTATAGGCATATCGTTGAAGAAAATCAAAACAATAATGAGATTGAGATTCAAACGGTACATGTAAACAAATAATACGATTGAGTATTGAATCAGGCCAATATGTAATATTAGTATTTTGTAAATAATTATTGACGTTTTCTTTCAATTGAATATAAAATGAAAGATGTTTCGAAGCAAGTATTTGATTAAAATAATGATTTAAGTTGGTAAAAGCATAGAAAAGATCATGTACTTCTAAATAACTAAAGATTGAAATCCATAATTCAATTGATAAACATTCAGCGTATGTTATCATCGTATTCTGTTTCGACATATTTCATGTTCTTGTGAAATGTTAATGTAATAAATAAGGAGAGCAAGAAAAAAACATTGCATCAGAGCATTACATCATTCTTTAATGTTTTTTCTCAAATAACGAAATAATGAATTTTAATAGAATGAATGTGGTTTGAATTCAAGAAAAATTTCGTCATACCACTGGAATATTGTGATTGGAGTAAAATTTTCTTTCGCAATTTTAATGATATAATCGGAAAGACTATTCATTACTATTGACACATCTAGATTTTTCGAAGTCAAAAAAGTATGACTTCGCAGGTCTCTAGCGATGATACTGAAGTTTGAACACAGTATCTTGTGGGTGCGTGTCGAATAACGTATCCACTCACACATGGTAGCTTTATTCAAATGTAATAAAACAATATTTTGCATGAAATATTGGACTTGTACCAAACGTTCTCGTAACGTGTTTGTCTACACAAACACAAACAATGAATTTTTGTCGATTATTGATCACCATAATTATATTGCTGAACCTCATTTATTACATGTAAAATAGAGGGAACATAAAATGAAAGAATATATTTTAATTGAAACAACATAGATATGCAATCGTGCTATAAATTCAATTGCAAAGATGAATGATTTTTCATCTTTAAAACTTCTAGTTCTTCAAGTCCTTTATAGTCAATTTTGATTAGACTAACTAATATTACAATCGAACTTTACAAAATTAGACAATAGGAAAATAAATTGATAGATCAATCAAAACTGACTATAAAAAACTGTAAGAGACTAAGAGTTTTAGACATCTGAAACAGTGTCACTTACCAAAATTTATGATAAAGGAACTAGACAAACTTCTCTTTCGGAAGAAATAATGGTTGTATTCTCGACTGTTATTGAATTTTGTATGGATCTTTCGACAAAGTAAATACACTTGTTCTTTATAGTGTTTATTCTTGTAATATTAGAATTCAATATGAGCAAAACGTATTTAAAAAAATACATGAATTATTGCAAAATCTTGTGTGTCTTACATATCAACAAATAATATCGAACAACCGATTCCTGTGGATGAATTATCTTTTGAAACATGCTAAAGAACGTATACTTATGTATTCAAATGATCAACAATAGATTTGCTGTGTAACAGTCATGTCATTTTTTGTTGATGATACATTCAATATTACATCTGATTGTTTCGATCAAGTTTTTCTAATTCGCATTCAGAATTTAATTAAGATGAGAAAATTGTCTATTGTCTCAATATTTGAATTATCTTTTTTCTCATCTGAAAGATCTGTCAATTTTCTGCTTATTAGCAAATCGTCGAACAAGACGGCAGTTCATAAAATACTCGAACCAAAACGTATTATTTCTAATTTTGAATCTGCAATCGTCTCTGTAATTCGAACTGTAGTGCGTTTCTCATTTGTTCTTGGCTTAGAACTATTTTACATATTTATAATTTCTCTTTTTTAGTTTTCTAACTCTTCACATTATGTTTGTAACTTTTACTTTGTTCAAATAGTTCTCTAAAACATAACTAACTTCGATTTGGCATCCAAATAAGCACAAGATGAAAACATACGAGAATAGTAAGGCAATTAATGGCGTTATCTCTTATTGAAATATTCGAAGTTGAAAAACAATGTAAATATATTCGTGTTTTATCAACAACATTATTAGATGATTTATTTATTTATTTCGAATGTTAATGGATAAATGGTAATAGTTCTTTACAAATACAGAATACATGTAAATCTGATTATCGTGCAAATAACAGCTCAGAAAGCATAAATAAAATCCAAGCCGAGGGATAGAATAAATCCAGCTACTTTTTTATTTTCATTTTAGCATATAATCAGCAGTTTCGAATACATATTATCAAAAAGAAAACATCCTAAAATATGGACGCATGCGATTAATTCAAAATAAACATATTAGATTTCAATATAGAAAAATTCAACTTGTTTTTTGATGCGTCGAACTGAAAATCATAAGCAAATAAGATAACTTCCAAACAACGACCTGAGACATTAAATATTAAATTTAAAAATGGTAAAATAAATTCAAAATAGTTATCGATCGAATTAACTGTATTAATTAGTCAACAAATATTTCATCAAGTCGAACAATCCAATAATAAGATCTGTATAGATTTCCTCATAACTTTACATCATTATTAGTTCAGCATCGACATATGTTAATTTTATTAAAGATATAGAATTAAATAGTGACATATGTCTCGAAATATATTTCTCTAAACAATCAAAACAGTAAATAGATTAGTGTACTAATAATATAGAAATAAACGACTATCGATATCTATTAAAATAATGAAAACAACGAATCAATTTGAGTGCGTAACGTGTGAAAGCGTGTTCTTGCTTTAATGAAACTCTGATAAAATGTTTATTTTTGAAGTTTATGATGATTTCACTTGGTCAGATGTTACAAAGATTAGTGTGCTCAATTTTAAAATTATATTTTATGTGTATTACTTGTGAAAAGAATATGTCAATTTAGCATTCATGAATAAAACAAAATGAAACTTAACAAATCAGATAAGATCTGTCTTATGCTTTCTTTGATTATGAATCTTATTTGGTCTGATCTGATACGACTTTTAACACACAAATTAGCTGATTACAAGCTTCAAGAAAAGCAAAGATCCACATGTAATATCCAAAAACTTTGTACTGACCGCTATGAGAAAATCACACAAGAACAATAATCAAGGGAAACTAATGTGATGGTATCAATGAAAACTTGAATGTGGTGTTCTGATTGTGGAAAACCTTTTGCTAGCTTGTTTCAACGAGAAACAATAGTTCCGATAATAAATGATTCAGATAGTGATGGAGATGGAATGAATGAAGGACTATACATTACCTATTAATTAAAAAAAAACAAAAAAGGAACTGATATTTATTGTCTTTCTCATTAAAATATATTGTGAACCATTGTTAGCTCACATTGCTTCGAATAAGTTAAAGATTAATAAAATACTTCAAAGTACGGTGCAGTATAAACTATGATGTTACTCCTTGGCTAATATTTATTCTCAAGATAATTCATGAAATCGATAAAGATATAGATATACAACTTATAGAAAGTTCGTTTTGTTAGAAATTATGAAAACCCAGAACGTTTGAGTATTTATTTTTTTATAAAATAGCTGAATATTTTAAAATCTAAAATTAATGATTTATGAAAGTCATCTGCTATCTATGAAACTATTAACACAAATACATTTATAGATTATATTATGAATCACAATTTATTAGACCGAAAAGGAATATATTAGGCAATATTAAGATTTGGAAAACACGTGAAAATAAAGTTCGTTTTTTCTATTTACCACATATTGATTATTTGTTGTTCAACTGATAAACAGCATAAAATAATTTCTTACAATTCCTGGATCCATCAGCACCACAGTGAAATATTGCACAAAGAGAAAAACCAAAACTTTCAAGCTCTTTTTGCCATTCTTCACATGTTCGATAATGAATGGTTTTCGCATATTCAATAATGCGTGCCTTTTGTTCAGACCAGTTATTTTCATTGTTTTCGCTACAATGATGGCTTGGAGAGTTGGCAAACTCTCCAACTTGTGCGATCATTACAATAGCATGAACAAAGTTAAGATATTTAGCTAAGAGTGAATGAGTGTTTTTGCAATCATGTTCGCGCAAAATAAGATAACCTCCCGGTCGAAGAATACGAACCAACTCAGAGAATGTCTTCTTAAGCTGAGATACGTGATGAAATGTTACGAAAGACGTTACTAGATCAACATGATTATCATCTAAATAAATAATAGGATCAAATCATAGATAGATAGAAATAGAAACAATCATATATACCAACCAAGAGAAATAGTTGATTGGTTTTCATCCACTTTTATAAATGTGATTTCTTTAGTTTGTCCTGCATATACGTCACCTCCAAAAATATTTTCTTTAGTCAAACCTAAATAAGCCCCAAGTTGACCTGTAATAGTTCCATCTCCACAACCTAAATCGAAGTAGGATCTGATCTTCTGACGATCTATTATTTGTTCCGAACCAGATGAGGTTACATAGTATGGATAATTCGGCGACGTATAATTATTATTGAACTCAAAAATAGCTTTTATATCTTTGAGACGACGTTCAATTCGAGAATCATTTCTCCACTTAATAAGTGACGCTTGTGCATCTAAAAAACAAAAACATACTTTGTAAGATGATTCTTTTTTATTTCATTCAATACACACTACGTCGTTGCTTTGTATTTTTAATTAATTGATTAAGAAGATCGAGTTCATCGTATTTTACAACGTCTTCCTTTAACTGTGCAAAGAGTCGATACATGTGAGCTCTCTGTTCATAGATTCGACCGATATACATCAATAATGCATGTCTATATTCATCACTTATCCATAATGATTGTTCAATCGACCATGAACACATCCAATTGGTAAACTCATCTTTCTTTTGATAGTTATCAGATGTTGCTGATTGTAACACTTGACACTAATAGTGAAATTTATTACGCAATCGTGAAAAACATAATGAGAAATATCTTTTTTTTATGCCAAATGAAAACTATTAATACTAAACTAACACGGTTAAAATATTAATGACTATTCACTTGCTGAAAGAAAGATATTTAAATTTTAAAATATATGAAATTTAGATATAAAAATGAATCAGAGAAAGTTTTCTTCGCTATTATAAGGACAAAATACAATATTAGTTGGGACGGTTATAGGCTTTGTAGGGATCTTCTTTCATATGATCTGAACAACAACATGTTTTGTTCTTATAATAGCGAAGAAAATCATCTCTGGTTTATTTCTATATTTAAATTTCACATACTTTAAAATTTAAATGTCCCTCTCTAGAAAAAGGTAATGAACGCTAATATTTTAACCTTATTAGCTTGATAGTGGGAAGTTTCATTTAACATCAAAATATCAAGTATAGCTCAGTTATAACACAAATACTTCCAGTTTAAGAAATTTCTCTCTTTCTTTACCCGTAAGTACTTACCCATAATAAGCCAAAAAGTTGTTTGGCGTCTGGATTGTCTTGGTCGATAGTAACTGTGTGCTCTGTTTGATTTAAATTGTTTTGTGAGTCTGATTGATTACATTTACTCGTTGGACTCGAGTTTTCTACGTTTTTAGATCCTAATAAACAAGATAAATTAATCAAAAAATTGTTTAAAAAGTTATATTTTATTTCTTTCAATCTAATATTCTTTTTTAATATAATTGTGTATTTTCATGATTAGTCAAGCACAAAAAAATAAATATATCTCATGAAATGTTTTTGTCTATCAGACTTTGTAGAGCTCTCATTGTCAATCATTATAATCGAAACAGATTTTTTAAATTTGATAAATAAATGACGATGCTAAAGTTAACATATTTTTAAAAAAAATCATATTTATAATGGACAGAGCTATCTCAATTTTTCAGTATTTCTATCCTAGCACTGTCATTTATTTATCGAATTAATTTTGTTTTCATGATCAGCTAATCACTGTACAATATAGTGAAACCTACCAATGGATTCTATTGTGATGAATGTGCTAAGATTAATGAAGTTATAAAATATAGCTATTATTGTGTTTCTCAAACGTAATTTGGAGAAAATTTCAATAAATTCTATTTGAATTACTCACCTTTAAATAGTTTTTATGTGTTTAAAAGTTGTATTTGTCTGAAACCACTTTTCTCTATATTAAGTTGTTGAGAAATGTTTTAGTTAATTGTTGGAAGCTCACATTTGACAGTAATGATCATTTTAGAATTAAATCTTAGTGTATACCATAAAATAATTCTAACATAAAACTGTTCTCTGATTATTACTGTATCGTCAATATTCAGGCAAATAAAGTTTAAGAATATAAAAGATTTACAGAGTAGCTTTCAGGTACACTAAAACTGTTTATTAAACTCATGAAGTTCTTCAGAAGTTGAAGAACTTTCAATTTAGAAATTATCTACTCGTTGCAGTGTTATAAATACATATAACATTGTTTTAACTAGAGAGAAACTAAATTATATATTCTATAATTTATCTACACTAACAAGAGGACCTCACTAACCGATACATTTCATTAAAACTTATGTTTTGCTCATAGGTATAAAGCATAATATGCATAAAAATTCTAAAAGAATTTGTGCTATTGTCGCTTTGTTGTAGAGAAATAAGTGTATCACGTCAGTGCTTAGAAAACTTTTAATTCTGAGCATTTTGATTAAAAAAAAAGATTTTGACATGCTTTTATTTTGATAAAGATATACTTAAAATATTGTATGTAGTAAATAGTAAAAAACTTTAGAAAAAATGTTTTGGTTTTAGCAATGTTTTAACAAATTACTTTTTTATGGCATTTTTTTTACACTAAAACAAGGCTAAAAGATCAGATTCAACAATGTATACAAATTTCTTGCGAGACAGTACATTAAATCATATTAAACTCTACTTCAATTTTAAAGTGAATCGTTTCCTTCTTAGATAATTACGAACATAAAATAGTACTATATTAGATGGTTACTAAGCATTCAAGATGCAGATTAGAAGCAAATTTTTAATAAAACTTCATACAGTTTACTATAGTTTAATGCATCATCTCACAAGGAATTTGTATACGTCCATGAATTTGATTGTTGGCCTTGCTTTAATGCGAGAAAAGCCATAAAAAAAGTTGTAGAAACTTTTTCCAAAAAAAAACATTATTTCTCAGTTTTTACTATTTACTATGTACAGTATTATGAGCATGTCTTCATCAAAATAAATTAAAAAAGAAACAACACAGTCCATGACTCCCAGATTTCGTGTAACTCCAAGGATGTGAAGTCTGCTGTTTTTCCTTTGAAATAAGAGTATTTTGAAAACTTTCCTTATCAAAATGCTCAGAATTAAAAGTTTTCTGAGCACTAAAAGTTTAACATGACTTTAATAAATTTATGGTAATCATGATTGGATTCACACTGAATTATCTAATAAAAATCATTCAAAGTCTTGAACTATCATTATAATAAAAATGTGATACACTTATTTCTCTGCAACAAAGCGACAATAGCACGAGTTCTTTTAGAATTTGTATGTATATTGTTCTTCATACCTATGAGGAAAATATAATTTCTAATTGGGCGTATCAATTGATGATAATTCTTTGTGAGACTCTTCAAATAATTAGATTTTCTTAAGAAAAAACAAAGTTTTTGAAACTAATATAAAATTAATCATCGTATTTCGCAGAAGTTACGAAAAACTGATAGTTTGCTGAATGTTTATCTTTTTTATCTAATTGGGCATCAGGTTTGATCGTAACATTCAGAACTCTAGGATGACCTAAAAGTAAATTTACATAGTATCCATTATTGAAATATTGTTTCCTATTAAAGCTGCATAGAAAGTCGAAACGGACAATAATTGAAAGAAACCTAATCTATATTATATTTTTGATAACAGATTTCATTCAAGTTTCGAGAAAAGATCTCTAATCAAACTATTCGATGGTTAATATCTCTTAACACCTATACTGACTCAATCATTTTTTTAAAATAAGCCACCATAATTAAGATAACTCTTCTCATTGATAGTTCTCGAGTTCGGCTTTTCATTATGCGATAGAGTGGCGCGAGAGAAGCGGGCGTCTATGCATATAAGATTCGTTACGTTCAAAAAAGTTTTTTTCAGACTGTTTTCATATTGACTTAGGCTGAAATTTCACCAGAATGTAGTTCAAAGAGTCGCCCTGTATTCTCAATAAAAATTTCACCTCTTAAACTTATTTTCCTACAAGGAAATGATAGAGAGATTTCAAATTTTATAAAGAATATAAAACTTTTCAGGATACATTGTGATGCAATTTGAGTCTAGGCATATATGAAAAATTATGAAAATAGATAAAGAAAAACTTTTTACTTCGAAGACAATCAAGGAAAATATTCCTTAAATCTTATGAATTCTATATGGATAGACGCTCTTCATTCCATGCGCAACTCTACCGAATGACGAAAGACTGAACTCAGTAGCTATCAATGGTGAACGGTTGTCCAAAAATTGGTGGCTTGAGTTAGAAAAAATTCGATAAAAATTGTGTTACCAGAATGAAATATTCCCGTGAGACGTTTAATCTTATTAGCAAACTATCAGAAACATAAACACGACTCTTTTTGAAAATAGACTTAAATTTCAAAGAATGTGTCATTTTTAAAAACATGTTTCTGTATTCTGAAGTTGTACAAGATATCAATTTTCAGGCTCTACAGAATTAAGCTTTGGGAAAAACAAATCTCAAAAGTAATGCCACTTATGAAGATTCGTAAAGATTTTTAAAGACTGCTAGATAACGAAAAAAATGCAGAATTTAATTCTTACCATTCGTCGTTGGTGAGGAATTTTCCACCTCCTAAAAAGAGAAATATTGGAAAATAAAAACAAGGAAAATATATAATACATAGTTGTCGTATGTGTCCGTTTTAGAACTTAATGATGTTCCAGATTTCTAATATAAAACAAAAGCATATTGAAAAGTATTGTAGCATATCTGCATATAATCATGACAATAAATGAATACTCACTTTAGTATAATTATCCTCATCATATTTGTCTGTAAAACCGTTTTGATTCTGGTCAGCTGTTTTTGGCTTATTATCATTTTCACAAGAGTCATCTGTTGATTTATTTTTCAAATTCATAGAATTTGGAGTATCTTCAATCTTTCTAAAATAAATAAAAATTACAGATTTTGACGGTAGGAACATATTCACTTAACGTCTGTTTTAAGAAAACGTATCATCAAATTCTGACATTAGCACTAAATATAAGTAACTTTCATTACACAAAACATGCCCTTTTTTATTATTGCAACGAATAATATCCTTAAGTTTAATAACATTTCTACAGATGATATCTTTATGATAGATAGTATCGTTAACATGATGATTTACAAACAGTGACTAGTCTAGCATGATTTTATGACTAAAATTCGTTACTTATATCATAAAACGATTCAATCATTTTCAATTGTCGCATTTATCAATGTCTTTCTATCAGTAATACTTTTATTCTCTCATATCTTTTGTGTTTAATACTAAGAAAAACTATTGAATATTTTCACAAAAAAAAATTGCAGGGATATCTTTCTAAGTTCCTAATGCCCATACATTAAAACGTCAAAAGCTATCAACTTCATCGAATATGCTCTATATTTGTCAGATATTAACAGTATACAAGACATTTCTGTAATCGAATCGGTTTCATGCAGAATGCATAACTTCTCGATCTCACGATCAATAAGAATATTTAATATGTTACTAGAACTAATTTTTCAATTGAAAGAGCTAATAAAATTATTCTCACTCTAAAAAATGATTGTGTTGGAATATCATATTGAATTAGGTGTGAATGAGTGTTATAACTCATCATATCTAAACTTCTTATTTTTTTTCTACGAGTTCCTTTGATCTTTTCATATAGCTTTAACTTATGTTTTTGTAACTCGATATTAATGCAACATTGACAGTTTATGATTGGCAGAAGAAAAGAAATTATCGAAGGAACGTTATCTACAATGTGGAAGAAGATATCAGAATAGCTTAACATACTCTCGATCTTTGTAACTTTCAGTAACAGTGTTCGTTGACGATGACGGTTTAATCTGTAAAGAGGAAGAAGACTGAAAAAGATCATAGTATTATTAATCAATTATAACATATACATATATATATGTATATATATTACATATGTTGCAAATCCTTTTTCAACAACAATATCATTTAGACAGCGTCGATCAATACTAACAATTTTAACGTTCCAGACATCGTTCACTTGACCATATGGTTCAATGAAAAATGAGTTTCCTGAACATAATTCACACAATTCTTCGTATGTTTCAGGTGACATTTGGTAATTATTGAGTTTAAATTCAATATCCATAAGACGGCAAGGAGTAGTCATACATGGAAATGTAGCAAAATAATTAAGTAAATATTTGAATTGAGTTTCGTACGCTTTAACTTCCTCCATTAATCCAATGTCAACGTATTTAAGCACATACTTGTCAGAATGCCGTTCCTTAATACATACACGATGGTAGACTCCTTCATATTTGCTAACGCATGCCAATCCAACTAAAACATCTTTTACTAATAATTCTTCTGTTTTTGAGTGAGAATAGTAAGCACTAAAAAAATAACAAGTTTACATTTTAATTTTAATAAGAGAATCTTTTTCTCAAAATATCTTACTCAAGTTCTGCAGTGAATTGCTCCATATTTTGTATATCGCACTCAGATTGTACGTAAATATGATGGTTGTGCTTATCGATGTTTGATATAAACGCAAGACATTTGCCATCACTATTAGGTTTCAATGAATTTGGAGAATAATTAAAACCTTGTGAAATAATACCAAATGGTCTGATTTCCTTCAACAATTCGTCTTTTACCTGAAAATATTGATAAACATCTGTTTTCTCTGTGTAAAAACAAAAAGCATACATAGTTAATCAATATCGTGTAACACTTCAATCTTCTGATACTATCAATAGAATCGCTTCTCGAATTATGTGATGTACTTGAGACTAACTTCTTACAAGTATTGAGCAAAAATAGTCTAGCTAATTCATTCAATAAGCTTTTGCTATATATTGTCCCAAATAATAACTAAATCCCTTACAGTTCTATATTCGTTCTAATCTTAAGAATTGTGTCAACAACTCTTTTGAAAGAAAATAATTCATTCTGACAGTTCTTTTGAACGAAAATTTCATTTCACCGCTTTTTTGACAATTGCGGCGCAGTCATCGTAGTTCATACTGACGCACGGAGGTATAAAAGGAACTATCACAAGCACTCTAGCTCCTTCTAACTTTTTACAATGAGAAAGATACTTCATTTTTTTTCAAGACTAAAAGTCAATGCCATGGTGTATTAAATCATGAATTATTAATCATCAATTAATTATTAAATTATTCATTTTTATTGATTTGTTCATGTTTCATTAATTTCTCATTAATTTTTAATAAATTATTATTCATTTATTAACAATTTATTATTAATTTGCTATTAATTTATTATCAATTTATCATCAATTTATTATTCATTTATTAATTTGTCATTTATTTAAAAAATGCTGAGATTAACTGAGCATCTTCTCTTACAAGTGCGATCTTTCTATCGTAGTTTGACCGCAGTTGAACACATGGGATGAACTTGTCCAGAAAGATTTTTTTCTCACAGACAGCACAAAATTGCTGTTATTAGAAAAATTTCCTCAATAATAGAAAAATTTTATTCTGTTTGTGGGAATAAAATCTTTTTAGAACAGATCAGTTTCTATCAAAAGAACTGAGAAATGTTCAGTTCCAGTCACAAGAACTGTTTCAGAAACTCAGTTCCTATCAAAAGAGCTGTTAAAATAGATCAGTTCTTCTTTTGGGCACTTCATCTGAATTCTGAACCATCATAGGTTTAGTAGTACCAATAATGATATTAATTGGAATCATCTCAAGAGAGAAATCATTTTGTATATAACCTCATTATTAGTTCATACAATATTGGAGCAATACTCACTAAGAAATATATTTAAATGCTTCTATTCCTGCTCCTCTTTCTCACCTACTCTCATTTCTCTAAAAAAGAATTTTAAACCATTCAAACCTATAGAAAGTTCAATGAATATCTATATATTAACTCCTTTAATCTAAATCTAAAAAGAACAAAACTATCGAACTTTTTAATTCTCTTCTAGTAATGAACGTGTATCCCGTTATCTTTTAGTTCTGCCAAATCTTTAAAAACAATCGATTTTCATTAGTAAAGAACTAGAGAATAAATAGAATTTAGTTCATATGAGATCTGTTTCTGCCATAGATAAAGCTATCATATTTATATTTGTTGTTCAGATGATCATCCATTGAATTCCTCATCTTTTCTATAATTTAATAATAGAACCATACATGGACAGTAATGATTGTAAGGATATTGATAAGATATATTACACTTTTTTTGTTCTCATATAAACTAAACTCTATTTATTCTCTAGTTCTTTACTAATAAAATTCGATTGTTTTTATAGATATGACAGAAATAAAAGATAACGTGATATATATTCATTATCAGAAGAAAATAGAAAAATAAAAAAGTTTGATAGGTTTACTCTTGTAGATTTAAATTAAAGGAGTTGATATATAGATATTCATTGAGCTTTCTATAGGTTTAAATGATTTAAAGCTCTTCGTGAAGGCGGAGGAAGTACTCAAATCAGAGATATTCATCACGACTCGACGGCGGTAGCTTTTCTATGAAAGAAGTTTCAAAAGCTCAGGAATTTTCAAATAATCTCGACGTTAATGCGTGCTGCACGATAAGGTTTGACAAATTTGATCAATTGTCATGATCAACTCTAGTTTAAACCGGTCACAGCCTTGAAAATTCAAAGATTTTCAAAAATCTCATCGCGACGCGGCAGCGGCAGATTCTCAACCGCGATGGACATCTCTGACTCAAATACACAATGTCATGAAACATTTTGGAATCATTATATCAAATTTAAGTTTTAGCTTATTCCCTACTAACTTAAATTCTTGAACAAAATAGACACTATAGATATATATGTTCGAATATTCGAGCATATATATCAATAGGGTTTCTATTTGGTTCAGTAATTTAAGTTCCCAGGTGAACAAATCCGATATTGGATCCGATCAGATCCTGTCGCATCCAACCATCCGACAGAATCCTATAGGACTCCTGGTGACGGAATTGCGTTGGATTCCGTCGGAAAAGTGTCAGTTGTTGCAAATTCTTTGAGCAGTGATTTAAGCACTCTTTACGTATAATCTTTAAAGTCTATCGGATCCGACTATCGGATTTAACATAGAATCCGATCGAATCACAACACTTCGGAATTCGATGTGACTCCGTCACCAGGATTTTGTTGAATCCGATGCTATTTTGCCGCATTCGTTACTGGATTCGGTATCGGGTCAGACTCTCGAATTAGTCCATCTGGGTTAGTAAAGAATAAGCTAATACTTAAATCTGATATAGTGGTTCTATAATTGTTCATGGTACTATATTTCCTCGTTGGTCAGCAATCACCAACAAGTAAGTGCATCGAAAGCCAAACAACATATTAAAATTAGGACACTTACGGCTTTCAAATCGTCCAGTGTTTCATTTTTATTGCAGTCTTTGCCGTTGGTAAACGCATTTTCTTTTTCGTAGAGAGTAGATACCATTAACATCTAAAGACATTAAACATCAAATAATTACAGCTAATTTAGAATGGTAAAAGTTTATAAACTAGTGAATCTTATCAACTAGCTGATTTCTGCTTTTTATAGGTAACTTTGACTATAAAATGTATGACATAAAATAAATATATAACTTGAAAGAGGTGAAAATTTCCAATAAACTAAAAAATTTCTTGAAACATTTTATCAGTAGAGTCATATTCTACACGTATATGTACCATTAAATAAATTACAAAAAAAATCAATCCATGTTATCAATAAAACGCATCACTGATTTACATATTAATAGAAAACTTTTTTGGTAAAGTTACGAATACTGGTAAAGAGAAAAATAGTAATTACTAAGGCACTCATTCACTCACTTGTGAATCTTTCTCGTTCTGCTACTGATGCATTTTATTCATTCAAGTAAATATGCATATTCATTCAAGCATGATGCAACATAAAGAAAGAAAACGAATATATGAATGAGTTGTAATTATATTTTACCATTGGTTTTTAGAACATAAAAACACTTATATCTTGCCTTCTACTCCATGAAATTTGGTAACATTTTTAAAAATATTTCTCATAGTCTATCGTATTTACCACAAAAATTGTCAAGCTTTTTGGCTGCTGTAGCAATGAAGTTTTCAAGCAAGCATGGTTGAAATTAGCTTTTTATGACGATCCTTCCCATGTAACTCTTAGACGCAGACTAAACGCGTCTAAATGCATTTAGTCTGCGGTTGAACGCGTCACACGTTTCAAAATATAATATGCCGCGTCTAAACACATCCAATAACCGTGTTTGAACGCGTTTCATTCATTTCTGTAGTTGAACGCTTTTTCGTATATTTCCAGTGACAAACGCGTTCAAACGCATTATATCTGTGCCCAAACGCATTATATCTGTGCCCAAACGCATTATATCTGTGCCCAAACGCATTATATCTGTGCCCAAACGCATTATATCTGTGCCCAAACGCATTCATGGTACACATATTTCTTCATATATAAGAGTCCAAAATGCGTTTTCTGTGTTTTAATTATTAGTCGCGATCATACACGTATACAGTTTCATTTTACCTCATTTCTGAAAAAGAACAAATGCGTTTAGATGGATTTCCCTTATCAAAATGATCAAAAATATGTCCACACACTTTTTTTAGATAAAAATAACTGAATTTAGGAATAACTTTTGACAATACTTGAACAATTTTGATAATACCTATTAATTTGATAAAATCCCTGAAAGATTTCTACATAATTATGCATCTAATTACTACATAGTTTAGAAAACTTATAGTGGATTTTTTCAAGTATTGTTACAATGATATTCAATTATTTTGTGGAATGTAAAGTTTCCAGATAAATAATAATTTTTATAATTTTTCCAAACGAAACCATTACATTTGTTAGATTAGAAATTATCTTTCATTACAGTATAAGCTTTTAGTTCTGTTCAATTCAAGGTTTTTCTGTCAAAGATATTCTAGTTGAAAAATTAAGTTTTTAGACATGGAATAAAACAAAAAATAATGATTATTCACGAATATGAGTTGAAGGCAAGTAGTCAATGCAAATTATTGTTTGAGAAAATAACAAATAAGAATATTTAAAAATTCACCAAAAAAATAAACCTAAGAAGCAGAATTATATAATTATTAGTTTTATAAATAAAAATATTTTCTGGTAGCTTATTAAACTGTTCTTATTTTCAACGAAACTGACTTATGTTTCTTGAAGAACTATAATCTATTTTCATTTGTTTTATTTTCTTCAATGAAAAAGTCTACATTTTATCATTCGTAAATTATCAGAAATATAAATTATTAACTAATGTGGAAGAAGATTTATGATATTTTATACATAGATTGAAATACAACGAAATAATTCGCCTCCGATCACCAGTAGATAAGTGGCCACTCATTACTTATGAATTAATGATTTGACTGTTTAAGTGAGTACTGAGTAACTGACTGAGAAGGTGAAAGACAGTGGCAACAACTAGTATATATAGTATCAAAAATGAAACAGTCTATAACATCAGAGAGAGACATAGAAGGTTCTAGGATGTACACGAAATACTGAGCAAAGGACAGTCACGTGGATGGTTACGTGTCTGTCCACGTGACTATTTATATAATACATACAATGGTAGAGAACTTCATGCGCTATCGAATAGTACAATTCCTTTTATATAATTTATTTCTGTGGGAGTAATAACTGAAAACAACAGCGAAAAGATGTCGATTTTTAGTGTTTGTTGATTGAGAATTTTTCATTATAGTCAAATTTTCTTTTCAATAAATGAGTATAAGAAAATAAATAAATATACAGGATGATAGTGAATATTGAGCTCTATCAGAATGCTTATATGTATATATTATCGCTCTTTTTCAGCTTGAATAGAAGATCTCTTCTTAATGCTCCCGAAACGAGCTACTGACTACATTGTGTCGATGACTGAAGTTCTGCTTAGAACAGAGCAGACCAAAGATTGTCTAAGTCATCAGCAAGATGAAGGTATTCAAAAACTTTCAAGTTAGTTAATTAAAGTAAAAATTAAATAGAACAGAATTATCTTTAGTACCTATCGACGGAAAAACAGTTTTCTGTATCATAGAAATTCTTATTCATGGTGTGAGAATGCCTAAAATAAAAAACATTCTTTACTGAATATAACTTTGCTTGTTTATCTTTAATTCTGTCTCATTGTAAATGTTTCAATTCATTTTTTTAAAATTATTGTCTCCTAAATATTAGGTCACTATTCCATTCATCAAAGTAATTCGTGATCGACACAAGTCGATTAAGGCATTGACAAATAAATCGAAATCCGCTGACGTAGTACGATGGTTGCTAACACAAACTCGAATATGAAGACGGTCATTGAGTCTTGATGTTGACGGAACAGAAATACCTTGTTCTTGCAAATCATTAACGAGTTCACTATTGAATATGTCAATAATTTCTGGAGTGACACACTTCAGTTCGTGAGGTTCCAGACGAAAATTGACAATGTTGAGTGAGATAGGAAAGAATACTCGGATGAAATCGTATTTTACCAATAAACTGGCCAAATATTGAGCCTGATTACAATTAGCCGCAATTGACTCGCCCAATCGCACTATTCCATGTTCCTTAATAGTTAACCAAACTTTGAGGGCACGGCAAGGTCGTGAGAGTTCAATGCCCATGTCGCAAAACCATGGACTGTCACCAGCAAAGCCTCGTTCGGTACCAGCCAAATAGGCACGAGGCGACGCAAAAGTAGCTTGAAGCATGGCGAATTCACGTATCAGCAGGCATCCTGCAGCGTAAGGCACATGCAGCCATTTATGAAAATCAAACGCTAATGAGTCAGCTTGTGATAGGCCAGAAATCAAGTGTCGTCGACTTGGATCGAGCACAACAAAACTACCAAAGGCTCCATCAATGTGAAACCAAATGTTATTCTCTTTAGCTACAGTTGCTATTGCGGCCAAATCGTCGAAAGCACCAGTAGTTACTGTACCTTAAATCAGATGGAAAACTTCGTTTTCATTTAAAAACAGATATAAGAGAGTATGCATAATCTCTAGTTGTTTGATTATTTATCTATCAAGGAAATGACTTCTGAATGATTTATGACCTGTCCGTTCTACAAACATGTTTTAATTTAGAAACGTATTATTCGTTCATGTTATGATATTTTATCATTATTATAAATATTTTTTTCTCCCTAAAGAAATAGTTTCATTCAGTTCAGTATTAATCCTTTTGAATCGATTCAATTTTCCTAAAAAATACTTTTAATAGATTCGATTTATGTGCATTGATCTTTTCACTGTGGACAATCATTCGCTTTTCTTTATCTTCAATGTATCATCATTTAGACTGTTCTCTTGCACATGAAGCTGTATAATTATTCACTTTTTTTTCTCTTTCTTATATATATTATGCAGTACGAACAAGATGACAAATAAACTTTCGACTTTCTTTTCTTTTACATTCTTTTCTCTTATTTGTATCAAAACAACTAAAGTTTGAAGTTGATTTACATGTCATTTGAAGAAACTGGTATAGAAGATGATAGAACATTATCGAGTGATAGTAGTTCTTTGGATAATGATATTGTTAGAATACAATTTGATTCATCAAGCTCAAAGGAACAAATTACTGATAATGACCAAGGTTTACAAGTTTGAAATGAAGTACTATTAGAGTCGATTAGTGAATGACCTTAATTGCATAGTGTGCCATTCGAGAAACTGAAATCCAATTCGAAGCAATAATTAATAAGTAATTTAGAACATCAACTAGTTGATCACAACTTTCAAAAAAAAAGAAAGAATCTGTACACAATGATCGAAGACGCTATACTAATTGTTACGAGGAAAACAAAGAATAACAATTAAGAAAAGCGTGTCATGCAACAACAAAGACAATAAAAGGTTTCTATTCTATTGTAACAATTTTTTGTCTTGATTGTTTTAACGAGAAGCACTATGCTATATAATAAATGATTTTGAAAATAGCGAAAACAGAGCAAATCACACATTACACATAACCTCTCGTCTAAGAATAAAAGAAAAGAGAATGTTTTACTATTAAGTTTCTTGTTAAAATATAGTGAGCTCCATCGGCACTAGGTTAACTAGTGAGCAACAGGGTTTCATCATTGAACAATGTTTGATGCGATTAACTGTCATCAGGACTTCATGAGACAATTTCTCTAAGATACTATTAATATTAATAGAAGCTTCGAATAAGTTTATAGTATGAAGAGACCTATTGGTAGATCCGCTAGGCTGATACACATGCAGATACTGATTCTGACTATAGTCGTTCAGTTAAGGAATTTTTGCTGTATATATTATATAGATTTTCTCTACGTACCTGCAGTTCCGATAACACAAAACGGCACAAAACCTTGTTGAAGATCTTCTTGAATCATCTTCTTGAGTCCTTCAATATTCATACGATATTCTTCATCAACGGGTATTAGTCTCATTGCTTGACTACCCAGTCCCAACAGCTCGAGTGCTTTAACCATACACACATGTGTTTGCGTCGAGCAGTAAGCCACCAGTCGAACACCTAATGCAATTAAACCTTCTTGTCGCACTTTATTCAGAGCATGATAACGTGCTACAGCTAAACAAGTGACGGCTGCCATCGATGCTCCGCTAACCATGATACCTCCACTAGTCGCTGACGGAAAACCAAATAATTCACGCATCCATTCAATCACTTGCCGTTCGATAAGTATTCCACTATGACTACATAGACCTACGTTTGAGTTCATCGCTGCTGTCACCATTTCGGCAATGACACCTCCGACGGTCCCAGATCCATTTACCCAACCCCAGAAACGAGGATGTGTGTGTCCACCACAATAAGGAAGAACATCGTCAACTATATCTTGACATACATCTGCCAAAGGCTTTCCTTGTTCAGGCAGAACTTCATATTGAAGACGACGACGTACTTCATTCGGCAGGGGTAACCAAGCGGGTCGATTACGAGCTTTTTCAAGAAAATCTAATGAAATATCGAGCATTTTATGAGCTTCCGCACGTGTTGAGTGCCAGTCACTTGGGTCTAAAGTACTTATAATAGGTATAGAAGGTAGATCCGATTTAGGTTCTTTTGACAATATGTTTATGTCGTTGTCGAAAGAGATCCCATTGGTATCAGTCAACTGATCGAGATCTGTCAAGAGTATTAATTTCCATCGTATTTCGTCTTCATCACAAAGATTATGCGTACATTTATCTAATTCTTTCTCCAATTGTTCTTGAATTTCGGTGCGGCGATCATCTATGTTTGCGAGGCTGGTATGCATTATGCTAAAAAAAAAGGAAGTATACGTTGCAGTTACTGACATCAAATGAATTCTAATATTCGAGAAATATCACATTAATATTCTTTTACAACTCGTCTTTATACAGGTGTTTGCAAAAAAACTTCGAAAAATTTTTTTTTTCAAAACAGCCGTTTCTCTACTACTATAAGCAACTACAAAAGTAATTTTTTGAGGAATAAACTCTTGACAGATATACTACACGTTGTGTATATAAAAGTGTCACTTCTTTCCTCGTCGACATTTTTATAAATCAATCAAAAGAATATGAAATTATATTGTAACATAGAACTCGTCGTGGGCTATCTACTATACTATAAAACAATTCGAACAGCACTTTTATAGAAAAAGATATCTGTGAAAAAAGGTTTCCAAGTTTTTTTTGCAAACATCTGTATGTTAACAAACAACGCAAGTGGATGAATGGCCATAAAATAATCACAAAAAAAGACGTTTCAATGGATATAAGAATAACTACATATGATACTATGGCTATGGTAAAACTCAATCATGCGCAAATAATACATTTAGCGGCTTTACTATCATCATACTATAGAACAGAATAAACCATGTATACTCATTTAATATTATATGTGAACGTTGTATGTATCGAATATATATTCAAAATTAATCACAAATGTGGTTTTATTCGAAATGCATTTTTATCATTCAAACTTTATTGTTTCTGAGGGTTAAGAAATAACACAACAATAATATATATATACACATATATATATTAGGAATTTTCATGGAAAAATATTTAGTAAGAAAGATGAGAAAAGACAGGAAAACCGCAGAAGTTAATAATGTACATACTTATATATGATCATTTACGTCTTATAGTATCAAACCTTGTGTGACTATCGTGATTAGTAGTTTGGTAGAACAAAGAAAAGAAAATAAAAAAAATGGATAACGAAAATTACATAATACTGTATTCTATATGAGGCTTCGACGATTTATTTATTTTGTATATAAATAAATCTATAGGTGTAGCAGGAAAAGGTAGAAAAAGAAAAGCAACAACAATACAAAATGTGAAAAAAATCAAACAATAGGAGAGACAAGACTCCTGACTTCACTCTTATGCTCTAATCAAAGGAAGATGAATTTAAGTTACATGAAGGTTAGCTAAAATATATGATAAATTTTTATTAGAACTGGCGTCGTTGTAAATTTTTGATGTTGCACTCGCTTGTTGAAATAGAAATATTGGATGTTTTTTGATTGTAAAAATATTTGGCGATGTTACGTATATATTCTGTAGATATGTATGTGAAAAGCACTAATGTTACTCTTAAAGCTTTATTTTGTATGATTTAAATACCTTTCTAAATTTTCTTTTCTTCTCTCAAGAGAACCAAGGAACTAGACATGCACCAGTCCGGTTAACTGGGTACCCAGTTGGACTGAGACCGAGTCCTGACTGGGTACTGACTTAAGCTGAACTATAGATCGGTGAATGACAAATACTTTCTTTGTTTCCAATTCATTGTAACTATTGGGATGTGAGACTGCTGTCAGAATAATGTATAACTCACTATATGTTAGTTAAACTTTTATAAGGCACCCAATAGCAACAATTCGTTTATATGATGATTTGTTGACTATTTCTTGTCATTACTGATAGTTATTAATAATGATAGGTCTATATCATCATATTTTATAGAGTACATTACTTCTTAAATGACTATTGATCCAATCAGAAAGAATTCGTTCTCATTTTAACAATATAATCAAAATATATGATTGACTACCTAAATGTTATAGAAAGTTTTTTCATCATAATAAACTTTATCCACGAAAAATTCATATTATCAGTTCTTGCTATTCATGTTTATTTATATAAGTGTCATTTTCAAATAATAATCACATCTTCATAGAAAATTGTAAACGTTGCACTTGGAGAATCGTCTCTTTATTCAAAAATGAAAGTATGTGAAATTAGAATGATGCATAGAAATTCAACTTTACTTGCAACTATTGTCCATTTCAAAATTATATGGCTACGAACATTTTTAGAATAACTTTTCGTAGTAGCAAGATAGAGATGTAGAGCTTTTACTGTTGAAAAGAGGAGATGGAAACGCATTGAATCTTATATAGAAAATTTTTTTGGACTACTTTTCAGAAGATTTCACTTGAAACTTCAAGAAAAGCAGCATGTCTGTCATGGTCACAATGTTAATATATTGATTCTCCGAAGTGCGCGAGGACCGTCAAACTCCGAGCCACAAAGTCGTGCCATGATTCTATTCCTAATTAATACTAATAAAATATTGAAATCATCCGAGACACAGTTTATCATCTACTCTTTCTAACGGTGATAATCCTCAATCTCTATCTCTCTTCTATAAAAAGTCATTCACAAAACGACCACGACCATCTAATTCTCAAATGGACAATAGATATTTACAATACATTTTTATCTAGTCAGGATGCTATATTATTTGTTATTTCTAGTCGATAAAAAATTACTTTTAAGATCTGTCGTTTCTCGAAACAGTGTTGATGAGATTTTACAGAAGTTTCTTCAACAAATACGATTCATTATTTCGAAAAATTATTTTGATGTTTAAGAAATAAATAACTTAGTTTACTAAATAAAAATAAAGATACACAAAACTGGCTATAAATGTCCGAGCGTATCTTTGTCAATAAGCAGAAAAATGTAAGTATAATTAAGAAAACTACTACATGACTGTAATATTAATATTAGTATCATCCTTGAAAATTTAATAAAAAACATTCATGACAGCAGAACGTCCAGCTTTTCTATAACTTATATTGAGATTCTTATTCGACGACTATATTTGGCACACCATTACAAAAGAATATGACTTAATAATACATTATTAACAAGTACAATCTCAGTCAAGACTGGATCTGGTGTATGTCTAAGTCATATACACTTTCATAAACCCTTTAAAAGTTTTTTATTCTACCTTTTTTTAGAGTGTACCCTATGTAAACTATAGTGATGCATTTTATTTACATAGACTTTCGAGTCTATCATTTCGACGAAATTTTTTCGGTGTATTTGACGAATTCTATGGTGTTAACAGCAAATAAGTTATAATAATCAAAGACATAGTATTGTTTCAATAGCTATAATTCCAATGCATGTTGCTAACGCAGCCATTATAATTTATCCTATAATCCAAATTTAAATATTATCAAAGTCATCTCACCCATGTACTTTTCTCTCAACTTCGTTTTTTTTTAAAATAAACATTAATATTTGTGTTGTATTTCATATATAATCTAACCCTTATCTTTGTAATATCAATGTATAAAAAGATCTGTGATATCAAAGACAATATTTTATAAATAGTATTGATTTTAAAGAAATATAAATCACTGTATATATCTAGTTAAAAATTATTCCATTCACGTTTCTTTATTTATTATGTTATTTGAAACATGAAAAAACTCTTTGATAAATATCAATATAAGTACATTAATGAAATAAAACAATCCTAATAAAAAATAAAAACTAGTATCATATCTCGACTAATTACTAAAGAAAAAAAGCGTAAGTTCATTAGAATATCATTTTTGTTGATTATATATATATTTTAAATTATTCTTCTTCAGATTATATTATATTTGTATAACCTTGTTTATTTGATATTGTAATTGAACATTTTATAAAAGAAATTAAATCTTCTGTTGATTTAATTGTATCATCTAATTGAATAGCTTTAAAAAAATCACTATATCGATCTAAATTTTTTATAGCTTTTAATCGTTGTTGAAAATTTTCAACAACATTATTCGGTGGATAACCATATGATCGATCTAAATGTCTATACAAAAAAACAAATTCATAAAATAATCTGTATTTAAAAAAATTTCTATATAAACTTACTCTTTTATACCAGAAAAAATAAATGTTTGTGCCATTTCTAAATTAAATACTAATAAATGATTTGATACTTTAACAGAATTAAATATATCTAATAAATATTTTGATTGTATATCTAATAAATTTTGAATAACACCACTACGTTGTATCCAATAAATTTGTCGTGCAAAATATTCTTCATAAATATAAGTTTTTATTTCATTAAATTGATATTTTTTTGATAATGCTATTTTTATTAAAAATTCACCTATATCAGGTATATATTTTTTATTTCGATTTGTTAAATTTTTAGTAAAATTTTCAATTGTAGTATTTATTTCATGATCTTTAAAATAAAAAAAAAAAAGAAAGTTAATAATTTTAAAAAATTTAATATTACCTAATACTGAATAAATATCAATAAAATGCATTAATAAACGTAAAAAATGACAATATGCTTCAATAGCATGTTTTGATTCATATAATTGTCCATTAAATAATTGTACACTTGATTTATTCATTAATGATGTTAATACATTTAATGCCATTAATGGCGTAAAATCATATTTTATATTACCTATAGCTGTACCATTATAAATAATACTTATACTATTTTCAATAAATATTTGACTTTGTTCAAAATGTTCTTTATTTATATAAATTGGTAACCAATGATTATAATCTTTACCTGTAACTGAACGAAATTTTGAATATTCATAAAAATCTAATTTATATACACCAATTTTTTGTATTTCAGCAATATATGCATCATATGATATAAGTTCTAATAGAATTTCTGACCATAATCTATTATATCTATCACGTTTAATTAATAATGGATAACCTAAACATATTTTATCTTCAAATATATTTTGTTTAGTTACACCACATGTTAATTTTTCAATTAATTCATGTTTTAATTGAATATTTTCTTCTTGTTTAGTTTCATTTATTTCATTATAATCAATTATAGATGGATTTGGTTTATTATATGTATGACCACAAATTTGACATTGATATTTTTTTATCATATTATGTAAATGATTAATACTTGATGATGATGGTGGATGATGTAGATCAGGTTCAGCAAAAAATGTTACTATTTGAAGTAATGCAGTTGATAATGTATAACCTGGACTATAAAAATAAATATTAATTAATTTTTCAATTTTTTAGAATCTTGGAAAAATTTTTTTAATAAATGTTGGAAATTAATAGAGATTTGTACAAAACTACAGGGATGATAGAATGTATAAAGAACATTAAAAAGTATATCGTGTCATATTTTTAGTATCACCTATTTCTCATCGGAAAAAAAAGTCAATTTTTGAGTTATTAAACTTGTGATCTTCTTTCTCTAATAAAAGGCTTCTGTGCTGCCCTGTATCTAGATATGCTCTTTCTAACAAAAAATAAAATGTATACCACGAGTCTAGACCGAGAAGAAATTTATTAGAAAAAAAAATAATCATTAATTTACCTCCAACCACTACCTTGTTTAGCACGACCATCATCGATAGCTCGAAAATATGAAGCATAATTTGTTAATAAATCATTACATAGTGCATGTCCATTTCTAAATTATGAAATAAAAATAATTCTTAATAATTTATTTTATGTCTAATTATACCTTCCATCTTCATGAATATGACCATGATATCTCGAATCAAATTCTAAACCAGGTGCTATATTTCCAGCAGGACCTGTTAATGGATAATCTTCAGGAATATGAAGAATTAAATGAATCATAATTCCACGATAAGGACCATCATTAATTAATACCTGAATATAGAAGAAGAAGTCAAGGATTTGTTTGATTTTTTCTTTTCTATTATAAATCAAATAAAATATTTGATATACATACATTACAATGTAAACCAAATGGATTAGATTCATCTGGACAACAGACACCAAGACCAGGTACTGGACATTTTTCAAGATCTCTCAAATCTCTTTGAAAAAAAAACCATTTAAAATAAAAAATAAATTATTCTTTTTCTTCTTTAAACATACCTCATGATTCGTTTTGTAGCAGCAGCTTTTGTATTCTGTGGTTTAAATGTTACACTCATTATTAATATAATAAAAACGTAGAATCAATTTTGCAGCTTATTCTAAATACAAAAGAAAATTTTAAATTAAACATTTATTAAATAACTAACTCAAGATCGTCAATTGAATACTATTTCGTCACACACTTACTTTCATTTATGAAAAATTATGGATTATATATAGGATATCGAATTATATATTTCTTGGAAATATCCATTGAATGATAGGAATAAATCCCATTGAACATAATACATATGAATATATGACATATAGAGATAGGAAAGAAAATAAATAAATGTTTAGATGAATTATGTATCATCACATGTGTTTTAGACGAATATTAAATCGAAAAGGGTTATTTCTATTCGTTCTCTTTTCTTTTCTTTCATTCTATCATTCTCTTGGTTTTTTCCCTTACTAATATCTTTCTATGCTGTAATAACTTATGAATTTTCTAAATATCAACTTACATTTCAGTGTGACAAATAAGCATATACTAAATAAATTTTTATATTTAATTATATTTCGCGCGAAAATGAACGATGACATTTTTAGACTTGATATTTTCGACGCGATCTGATCTGAATCGAATTCATTTCATAAAGCATTAACCTTAATTAGTTTATGAACGTCAAAGAATGGAAAAATGCTCTAAACCAAGAACAAGAATATTAAAAAAAAATTATAGATACAATTCAAAAACATCTATAACACTCATGTGTAGTTAAATATTTCAGATAAAAAGTTGAATGTTTAACTAGAAAACAGGTGAAGACGATCAATATCACTAATCAAATATGTCTGTATAGCAGGGCTGCCAACTGTAAAAAAACGTAATTTAGTCTTGTTAGAAGATCGATTTACGAGAGTGAGATTCGTCCTATATTTTGTATTCCTACGATGTGAAAAAGTTAAACGACAAACATTTTAAAAGAACTACAGAATATAGAAAATCTAAATATGAAGAGAATAAAATATAATGAACATAATACTCAATAAATTCTGAACAATAACTCTCGTAAGTTCATTTTGAAAACGTCTATAGTCACTGGATACTTGTGTGTTATCTATGTAGTTTAGATATAAGTTTGGAAAAGTCATTTTTATATATGAATCAGTACAATAATCATTCTGTTTTACAGTCTATTAACTGCACAATATTCTAGATACAATTTCAAGAGAACAAAAGCTCAAATGGTAGTTATTTTAATTAAAATTTACATTAACATCCAACGATGAAAAATCTCGTATTTTCGTTACTTTTAAAAGAAAATCTTCTTTTTTTTCAAAGACTGAATCCTATAAGAAGTCCTATATTATTTAAAAACCTCAAATGGAATACAAAATATGTATCTTAGGAATATAGAACTTTATGGGGTACAGTTGGCAGCCCTACCGTATAACTTATCCTCACTATTCGTCATTATACAGAAAATATTCTATAATTACATCTGAATTTGGTAAAAAAAAGTCATAAGATTTAGATGTGTGTTATTTCTTTTTTATTTGAAAAATACCGTTTTCATATGGAACAAGAAGCTGAATATCTTGTTAAAAATCTTCTTTTTTCTAGCTGTACAGTTTTTCGAAACTTAGCTTTTTGCATAACTATATGATTTGGAATAGTTCTAATTTTTACGGAATAGATAGTACACACTTATGACTGAGACTTACGAAGTTAAAATATTAATTTTGTGATGCTGTTTTGTAGGTAAAGAAATTTCCTGTAGCTGGTTGGTAAATCATGTTTTTTCCCAGTACTACCCGCATTTCATCTACATTGCGTATATTGACTTACACTTATACATATCTTGTATTAATGCAACACTTTCAACGAAAGATGAATAAAAAAAAACAATTATGTTATTCATCTTATATTTGATTTTGGAGATTACTCTTTTGATGAGAACAAAGTCCACATTATCATTGTGAAGGATGAAAGGAAGAATTTATTGAAAGATATGAATGTTGGACATAATAGGATTAAAAAAATTTGTATATTGTTAATCTTTCTTTAATAATAGTTCTTCAATAATATTTTCAAATGTATGGGTATTATTACAAATGAACGATATTTCAACTAATTATATCATTGCTGTCTTTTCAATTTTGCTGGTTTTTTGAAAATAATTTATTCATTCCACTAATAATCTAGTCTGAATATTCTTAAAGATTGTAGACTGTCAAGTGTAATAACGAGTAAATTCTGCGATAAGATATTTGCAATTGATTATAGATTTTAT
This sequence comes from Macrotrachela quadricornifera, assembly GCA_022393335.1. NCBI lineage: Eukaryota > Metazoa > Rotifera > Eurotatoria > Philodinida > Philodinidae > Macrotrachela > Macrotrachela quadricornifera. Next base: position 23,238 of record JAJEKB010021536.1, on the reverse strand, counting down.
GTCAAGTATCTCAAAGATGTTATTAAAGTTTTATTTCGATATACGTATATCATAAGTCGAACAAATTACAAACAATATTCTTAATTACAGAGATTTTGTTTTTTTTTTTTCATTTCAAAAATCTTTAAAAAACTAAGAATACAGAATTTAGTTTATTCCATAATATTTAAAATCCTTCACTGCATCCAAACCATTTACATTGTAACCATCTTAAGAAATCTAAATCAAGTGGTACTGTTTGTTTAATCCACATTGCTCGTCTATCACTATCATGATCACCAACCATTTCTCCTGTATTTGGATGAAATAATACTTCAAATTCACCATGATTAGCTGACATCCATGCAAGTGTATCCATAAGTAATTCATTTGGTAAATAAACACCCCATTGTCCATATGGATGTGGTCCATCAACACCCATAACAGGATCCCAAACACACATACGAGTACAATTATCAAAATATCCACCCATAAAACAATTACCTATACATTTTTCAATATTAAAATAATTCATAAATTCTTCACGTATTGCAAGAGCACGTGCTGTTACATTAACATTTTCATGAAAGAAATATGTATGAATATGCCATGAATAATAATAAAGTGTTTCATTTGCTGCAGGTAAACGACGTAATTGTGGATGAAAATCATTATTAGATTGTCCAGGTAATGGTGGAAAGAATAAATCAGAATTGAGAGCAGGCGATTTTTCACCAGCTTTAATAGGCATTGTAGGTTGAGTTTTAATCAATTGATCCGAATGATTAATGATAGATGATCGAGCTCTAGATCGAATATATTCATTTCGAAGAGAATTATGACCATATGCTATTGATAGCATAACGAATATTAATGTAAGATAACGAAGCATTCTGTAAAAAATAAAATAAAAATAAGTGAAATATATTAAAATATCTTTTTTCATTTTTTTTTTATTTTGCTAATATCAAAAGTAGTATTCGTTTTTCATAATGATTTTTAGACATCTATCTGATGCAATTATATAATAACCAATAAGTTACTCTATATCTGAAAAATGAATATATTTTTGCTACATTGACTAATCTAGGAAATACTATTGGTGATTGAAATATAGCAAGATTTTTGGTTTACTTACTTGATAATACACGTGCAGTGGAGATGACGCTTGCAAAATTCGGTTACCAGATAAAAACGAACAGTGTATCAAAGTAAAGGAAATACGCATATATATATATATATGGCTTCATTGCTACTGTAATGTTTATTTTTATTATCTGTTTTTTATTCAGGTTAAAATGCTATTTCATCGTTACTTTTCAGCAAATAGACCAATTCTTATCAGTTAATTCATAATAATAATGAATATCGAGTCCGCACATGGCTTTATCTTTGCATCTTATATTGTCATTATGATGATTTACTTTTTTGCTTGTAAACAGGGCATATATAAAATATTAATCACCATATACTTATTGTTTATTCATTTAGTAGCTTAAAATAGCACAATATTTTTCTACAAAAGAAATTACCTAAATCATATTGAATTTAGTTACTGTAATATATAAATAGCTAAAGATTTATGACAGATATTATCTTTTAGTAAGAATTGAGATCTATTGTGAAGAAAACATCATATGCAGTCAGGTCATTACGATTGTTAAAAATGTTTTTGACTCTATGAATAATGCGTATTGCTGTAATATACCTTTTATTGGAAGAAAAAAAGAACATTATATATTGATTAAAGATGATAGAAGGTATATAGTATTCTAATGATATTCTTGACAATTAATTAAATATCTTTAATATAGATGATTAAGCTGTAATTTTCCTGCTTTTGACAACACAAATACCGGCTTTTTTCCTTATTATACATTAAAAATGTCAACGATGTAATGTAAAAATTGTAAAGAACACGACATACACATACACATCAATTTTGCTCGGAAAATTCTTGAGACATTTGCATAGGATATGACTATTTATTGACAAGCAAGGATTTTTTTTTTCGTGATATTTCACTTTTAAAGTATATTGCTAATACATTTTGAATTACGATATAGACGTCGAATGTATTACTTCCTAATTTCACAACCACTTTCAATGAAGTCCTTTGGTGTTTTTTTATATAATATCTATCTGTTCTATTCTTGGAAATATTGGTAATTGTTTCAATTGAATTATATTGTCTTAACGATTATTAATATTTTCATAGTAAATTTTGATCTTGTACTTTGCATTTCTCGTGGCATATGGAATATTAATCTAGCGATAACATTTTTGATGATTTTGTCGTTGTCATATGTATTTAATTATACTTTCTTTTTAATTTATTGATGTTCTATTTTACTTGCATGTATTGATCGAATGTGTGCTAATACGTATGATAAGTCAACTAAAAGTGGCGTATCATTTAGTTATTATCAATTGGATTCTATATTTGTAACTTATTTAATAATATCTACACTTATTCAAGGATTATTAATTCCACCAATGATAATAATATGTGGTTTCATTACTTCAAGTCATAACTGATTGTTTATTGCAATTTATTATATCCATGTTATTTAATTTTCAATCTTGTCTTTTCTCCACTACAAACAGCTGAAATTTCAATTATTAGTACATTATGATTAACATATCATTCAATGTCCCGTATTTAAACTATAGTGGTGCTTTTTATTTGCATATACTTTCTAGTCCATCATTTCGACGAAAATTTCTTCGTTTTATTAGACAGACTGCATGGTTTCATACGATACTCATGGCCACACGGCGTATTAAGAATATAACAACTATAAATCATTCAATAAGCCAGATTTAAATATAGTATAAATGTAATCAAAATGATTTGTTCTAATCTAATACTGAATTTTTATTTCAGTTTTCTTAAAAGTACACATTAGTATTATTGTCGTATCAATAAAGCCGCTGGAAACATTTATTTTCGTTCTATTTAGCAGAAGAAACAGAAAAACAAGTACTCTGTCAAATGTATTTCAGTGCATTATTTGTTTGTGATGACACCGAGACACTGTATAATTACAATGTATTAATGCATTCCGTCGAATTATCCATTAAAGTGAATAACTCTCAATACTTACTTTTATTTTATAATAAAAAAATGAGATCTTATCTTCTTGTTTATAAGATTAAAATTTACGGAACTAAATGTTTCGTATAATTAAATAATTACTAAAAATCGAGTATGGTATAATCCATAATTATTCTTGACTATTTCACTATAAAATATTTTATATCATATTATTCACCTCCCCAATCAGTTTTTCTCATCTATTGTTCAAATATATTTAATTTTGCTAATTTCTGTCCATTTGTACATATCAAGCAGATCATCTTGCGCATTTTTTGGCATCTAATTTAGTTTTCTGTAAAATTCTTCTTCTGTTAACGTATTTGATGTAGCTGGAATACCCATAACTTGTATAAAAACTTTCGGTACATTTTCAAAACTAATCTCTTCATTACATATACAAATATCTTGACCAACAAAGCTTTTAGGATTTTCTAATATTTTACGAACAACAAAGCCCATATCATTGATATCAACTAAGTGTAATTTTTCCTTTTGATTTATCAGAAGTGAAAATACAACTGTACCATTATCTTACTTCGATACCTTTGTAAAACCTGGCCGATTCTGTATATAACATTCAGATTCAACAAAAATACTTTTTAAATTTGAATGTTTTCTTTAATATAACTACATAACTTTGCTTTTTGTGTGGCAACTGAAATATCTCTAAAAAAATTACATTGATAGAAATACTATATAAAATCAGTTTATGCATTTCAGCACTTACAGTTTTCCATGGATTTCTTTGCTGACATCTTCTTCAGCACTGAATATGTAATAGGGAGTATTAAATGAGGCAGCAATATCAGCCATTAAAGTACCTTGTTACATCTCGATTTTAGGTTAGTTAGGTTGTGCTCAATAATCTATCAAAGCAAAAATAGCTTGTGAATCTTAAAATGCACGTTTAATATCATTACACTTTGTTATTTTACTCAAATGTTTTATTGCTTGAGCTTTTTCACTTGTTAAATCACGTGTTAAACCACGAATCTTTCAATACAAAAAAAGACATACTATCTTTCATACACAAATAAATTTATATTGACATGTTTCAATTAAAGCTCATGGAACAGCACCTTCTTGAGCACTAACAATTGTTACTAATCGATGAGAATCGATAGATAAATATACTGTAGCACAAATGTTGTATAACTATTTGCATCTATTTATGATAAAAATAGTTACGTTTGCGAATCTTTTTATCGTTCTTTTCTTGGTCTTATACTCACACTTAGTTAAATACAAGCAGAATGGAGCGTTTGATTCATAATAAATGTGAATAAGGAAAAACAAGTCGAAGTGAAGTATGCAGAACGCAAAAACTTGTCTTGATGCGTACAGCATAAGAAAAAGTAATGTGTATGAATATGATAAGAAATGTATTCCTGTCTGTAAGAAAATGAACAAGAATATTTTTTACACAGTAGGTCTGGTTTATCGAATAATCTAATGAATATGATGAAACAATTTCATTTACTGACGAGTCGTTTTGATCAACAACCGATGATAGAGATATTCATTGAATGATAAGATAGTTTAATTCTCATAATAATAAATATTAGTGATTCGTTTGACTAAATGTCTCTTTTGTTTAGATATAGAAACGACGATTGGAATTCTAATCAAAATTACTTGAAATTTGTCTCAAGTGTATATTTTAATTATTCAGTCAAATAGTGAAATTCTAGATGCATCAAAAGATATTGAAATTTTTCTTCAAGATAATTTAAGCTGAAGTATTGTTATCATCTAATCTATCAAAAGCCTTTTTATTTATAATAGAGTTTCAATTCATATAAGAGATATTTAAAAAAGCAAAGATGCAGTTATGCATGTAAAATAGAATGCTGAATGAATAACAAGTGAATGATTACGGTAAATCGATAACTAAAAATAAAAGATGATATTTCGAATATATGCTTCGAAGAGTGTACTTGTCGTCTGTGTATTATCAAGCCTTATGGAATTATTGCTTTGCTTTGTTATCATATAATCAGAACGTTTTTTTTTCTGTATTATATAAATGAAAAGATTGTTGTGGAGTAACAATTATATGTTATTTTTTTGTACAAGTTTTTGCAATAACTTTGTCATATGAATGTGATTTAAGAATGAATATTGTCAAAGTTCACTATACAATTCCTAGAAAGACAACTAGTTTGAACTTTGTAAGGAGTTTAGGTAAGGCTGTTTATTTGATTTTGTTACAGCAGTCTACTATAGATTATTTTTATTAAATTTTTGCTTGAATAGAGCTTCCCATTTGAAAAAAAATGTGTATATGATGTGAAAACAGTTGATATGGATTAAAAGAACGCCTACTGTTTTGCTGATAAGTGAAGAATAGTTTATGATCAATGGCAAGCAAAGAGTTGATTGTAAATATAATAATGGATGAAGCATTCTTTGGTTTATTACACTATTTTATACTCTGCGCACATTTACAATCATCATACAATTGATAATGCAATCCTCTCGTATATTAAATTTGGTTGGTATAATCTTTGGTATTGTAACGATCGCTTTGGGCGTGGTAGCTCTTAGTACTCCAACTTGGATTGTTTTAACTATTCCTTCAGCGCAAGAGACTACTTATGATCTTTTCGAACGTTGCGATAAATCATTGGCAAATCCACCATCGACTGAAGATAACTGTGCAAGATTGAAGAACTTTCAAACTGCTCAAGACCTTATAATCGCTGGTTTTGTTATAGTAGGAATCGGCATTATTGTTTCGATTCTTCTTGGCGTATTAACTGAAAACCGTTGGATCAGGTCAATACCACAGATTCTACTCATTATTGGTCCCACTCTGATTCTTGTTGGAGCTCTTTTGTATATAAAGAATGTATTGGCAAATTTTACTGTAGGTTTAATCGAAATAAACCTGGGATATAGTTTCATATTGATTTTGATTACTTGTATTATTGGTTACGTCTCAGCGGCCTATTTCTTTTTTATTATTGGTTTTGTACACGGTTTTAACCGAGGAAGTTTTTTCTTCTAAGATAGAAACGAGATATGATCAAAAACAGCAATGAAATTGAAGTGATCGTCACCATGATTTATTTTATACCATGTTTTTACTATTAGAGTTATACAAATTAATATAATAGATATTTTAGGTTTAGAGGCTCATTTTAATTTTAATTTTTAATTGTAATTTTTGTATCTCTGCTTTTAATAGCTATATATTTTGTTGTTCTGTTGATATAATAAAAAGAATAAGAAAACTATCAAATAATCAGCAGTATTTGCGTCCAATGATAGGATAAATTTTGCATTGCATCTTATGTGAATAAATCTCTAAAATGTAAAATATGCAAACAAATCGATTAAAATAATCACAATTTGGATTCATGCAAATTGATAACTAAATATTTCTTATATACAAAAGCTTGGAGTAAGACAGAGTATAAACAGTTGTGATAAACAAGAACCCATCTATTTTCTTTCTAACTATAGAGGAATTAGTTTATTTGATTGAAATTGTTATATAAATAAAGAGAACAGCTATTTTATGTTTATTCGTAACTATATTTTCGTTTTTAAGATGTATCACTAATTAATTCAAAATAGCTTTCGATACTTATTATTATGTATTATAGTTGTAGGTTTTAAAAATATATTTATAACATTTTCAAATATTTTGATCTATCTAGATCTATTAGAAACATAATTTTATAGAATATATCAATTATTATAAGCAAAAAATTGTTTCTAACTATTATATAATCCATATAGTAATCTGTTTGAAGGACATTTTGTTCTATCATCAATCACCTTTCCAACCAGTTTTTTCAACCATTATTCAAATGTATTCGATGTCGTTAATTTTTGTCTATTTGTCCAATCTATATCTTTTCCATAATATCCATATTCTTCAGACCATTTATACATACCTAACATATCATCTTGTGCACTTTTTGATAACCATTTTTGTGCTGATCGAAATTCTTCTTCTGTTAATGTATTTGATATAGCTGGAATACTAGTTTTGTAAAAATTTTTGATACATCTTCAAAACTAATTTCTTCACTGCATACACACATATCTTGACCAATAAAGCGTTCAGGATTTTCTAATATTATACGAACAATAGGATCTATATCATCAATATCAACTAAGTTTAGTTTTGCTTTTTGATTGAGTGGAGCTGAAAATACAACTGTACCATCATCTAATTTTTCGTAATTTTCCAAATATGTCCCAATTTTATATACAGCATCCAGGCTCAGCATAGATTGTTTTTAAATTTAGTTGTTTTTCCTTGATATAATCTCATATTTTAGCTTTTTATGAAAAATGTGGTATATTTCTAGGAAATATTTCAACATAAATATGCTGTCAATATAATCATCACTTACAGTTTTCCATTACTAAATTTGTTTACGTCTTCTACAGTACTGAATATGTAATAGGAAATATTAAGCAAGGCAGCAATATCATCCATTAAGGTAACTTTGTTGCATCTCGATTTCAAGTTGATCAGGTTGTGCCCAATAATCTATCAAAGCAAAAATACCTTGTGAATCTTAAAATGCACGTTTAATATCATTACACTTTGTTATATTACTCAAATGTTTTATTGCTTGAGCTTTTTCACTTGTTGAATCACGTGTTAAACCACGAATCTTTCAACAAAAAAAAGGACATACTATCTTTCATACACAAATAAATTTATATTGACATGTTTCAATTAAAGCTTGTGGAACAGCACCTTCTTGAGCACCAACAATTGTTACTAATCGATGAGAATCAATTTAAATTCGCAGATAAATATGTAGTAATACATTTTTTTTTATACCATACATGTTTGTCAGCAAGAAAGAAGAAAAAACCATTATGAATAAAAAAAAGTAAACCCTTCGGAGGTATGTGAAAAAACAAAGGATTTTTATGGATAAGGTAAAATACTTATCTAACTGTGGAAAAAATATAAATCTTTATTATTTGTTATTTATCTTCTTGACAAAGTATTTTTTTCAACTAACCGATCTTAAATATATACTGAACTATAATACGCAATGGTACTTTGAACTTGATTAAACTGGAAAATTTTAAAAAAAATATTCATGTTTTATTGTAGTCACTATTAAACAGTTGAATAGTACATAAAAATTGAATAGATCTGGCGCAGCTGCATCATCATTGAGAGTAAAGTCATTTTATATACCATCTTGTGGGATACCTAACAATTTTGAAGATATCAATTCAAGTGTTTTATCTACATCAGCAAATTTTGTCTACACATACGAAATATTACCAATGTTACACTCAATCGATGTTTCTTAAGATGATTAAATAATCTAATTTAATACAAAATCCTAACTAATTGAATCAATAGTATAATTGGCATTGACATTTAGGAAAAACAGTATCCGATTTGGATTAGTATAATATGTCATTAGATTATCTGTGCGTACATAGAAAAAAGCACAATCTCCATTATAACTTACTTTACTTTCGTTAATATTATTTCGATCAGTATAATTGACATAAGGATCTGCTTTTCTAGATTTGTTTTACAATTGAATGTAATATTAACAGTAAATTGACTTGTCAATCGTTCAAATAAATGAATTTAATACTGTGTACCTGTTAGTATTTTGATCAATATTAAACTTTAATTGATCAATTAATGTTTTGTTTACTAACTATGTAACTGATCCATATGTAGCTTAAATCTTTTGTAATTAGCTCATTTATAGTTTTGTTTATTTTTTTAATACATTGAATTTAGAATTGAAGAGTATGTAATACTAATCCTATATATCTATGACAGTATTTAGTGCTTTAATCAACAGGATTGATTTACATTTCTTTTTTATCTTATTCACGAGAAGATCTATTCGAAGGTGGCACTCTGTTGTATCGAGGATCTTTTCGTAGTGATGATGATCCAGATAGTTAAAATCCACATTGAATCTGAAGATGTGCAAGATCAGAGCGTTGAACACATCATTGTCAACTTGTAAGATGAATTTTAATGATGAAAATGGAAGATACTTTAACCTGGCCATGACTCTATTTCTTTCCTCATATCTATTGTTTATTATACCTCACTCACTAATCATAGGTCTATGCTTGTTGTTTCCTTTTCTCCATCATATTAAGATTGAGTTCGATGACGCGATGATATTATTGGATGAGTCAGCGTCTTTGAATCTCGTTCATTATTTTCTACATATTCTAATAGAGATTTCAATAAGAACAGAGTGCAACTTTCACTGTCATGTATTTGGAATCCATAGATCAAAGATTTATACAAATGGATGTGAACCAAAACTCTTTACATTTCCATATCTCATGAAAATGGCATCAGAAGGGAATTTTTACAAGAAGGATAAAAACAGATAGCAAAATTTACTCATGTAGTCTTTTCTATTGATGCAACACGGTCTGGTTTTTTTTTATGTAAGACGTGATCATCCAGGATATTCATCGCATCCGAGACAAAAATATGGAAGAATTAACAAGATGGAAACAACCATTAGTATAAATAAATTTATAATCATTTTATTTCACATTTCCACTCTACGGATTTTACATCTTTCAGCCTGCTAGCTACTTAGCTTATGGCTGTACACAAGATTTGAAGGACAGCCGAAGCATTTTGCATTGATCTTTGTTGATGGTGTTCGTCTACGATGGCTAGCCACGGACCTAACTTTTGGAACCTTTTCAATAGTTACCGTGCAAGTTCTGAAACGATTCACTGCCTCACCCTCAGCATAAAACCCCTTCCCCACCCTCACCCTTCCTCGCTCTCACTCTGTTAAAGCGAAGAAAAAAATATCATTCTAATAGAAATTATTAAATATAATTTCAAAAGGTATCAATAAAACTTTTTTTTAAATATATGAGTCTTCTCAAGTTCTGGAACATCGCCACATACAGATACAGTTTATTTTAATAGTATTGATTAAATGTTACAAACTTTATTAACTATAACTAATCACATACACATTTATCATTAGTTATCCAAGATATTGTTTGAGTCATTACTTTGAAAATGAACGTAGCCATATTTCAAATAAAATATTAGCACAAAAGAATAAAAAAATACCCTGATTTGATCAAACTAACAGTATTGATAGAGTACTATAAAGGTATCAAAGTGTAAGATTTTTCTGACGATGATATTTTATATTCTGTCAATGTAGAATCAAATGAATCCATATTCGACGAAAACTGCTTTTTTTTGTTTCTATTGTTTGACAATCATGTTATTACTTAGTCATGCCTATAAAATTATTGTTATTTGTCTCAAAACTATTTGCAGTTTTAGTCTGACTGTCGTATGAAGTTTGTAAATCGAACATTACTTTTCATGTTAGACATGTAATTTATCTTCCCATCTATATAACCGCAAAAGCGATTATTACGACTTTATTCGACTGCTTGAAAGATGACTTTTCGTAGACAAATTTATGGGTGTAATAAAAACGGTGACTACGATTAACGACAACTCCATAGTTATTTTTTTTATAACATCACTACTCTTTCTTATCAATCGTATAGTTATACGTCTACTATAAGTCCACTCAAATTTTACACAAATTTAATTCAATTAGATAAAAAATAGCAAATAAATTTTTATGCTTACTTTTTTTTATAGAGAACAATTAAGATAAATTATTCTATATATATAGAATAAAAATACACTTTGATGATTAGACATCAATTCACTAATACTTTCTTATCGATAATAACAGAAAATATTTTATTTCATTATTTCAGTAAAAATGCTACTAGTATTTATTTTTACTGCTATTCTTGTATGTTCATCGAATACTCTACCATTGAATGATTTCTTTCCATTCGGCACCGAGGTCGGTGATTTGACTATGCCATCAAATGATGACAATAGTATAGGTCCTCTCTATCTACCATATTCATTTCCCTATTTTGACAATAATCATCGTCAAATTTGGATAGCCAACAACGGTCTTTTTTCATTTCTCTCAGCAATCTCTGCATTCGTACCAACCCCATTTCCATTAGCTGATGATCAACGTCTCGTTACTGGATTCTGGGCGGATATCGATACACGAGGTCAAATCATTGGTGGTGGTAATAAAGTTTACTATCAAGTTTACACGGATATATCTTCATCAAACATTACACAGGGAGTATTTATAAAAGCAAGTAATTATGTGCGAAGTTTTTTTCCTCAACAACGTCCATTTGTACCTACAATGGTTATTACGGGCACATGGTACCGTGTTGGTGCTTACGATACCAAAATTGATCGATTGAACACATTTCAGATAGTGTTGTCTACTGATGGTGATCGTAGTTTTGTGTTTATATTATATAATGATTTACAATGGGCTGGACCGAGGTATACCGAGGAACCCTATGCACAAGCAGGTTTTAATGCTGGTGATGGAATTGCATTCGAAATGCTTCCGTATTCGCGTACGAAAGATATTATTCGTCTTGTTAATGAAAGCAATGTCAATGTACCTGGTCTATTTGCTTATCGTGTTGATACGGATGAGATTGATGCAGGTGGCTGTAGTATTAACGTATCTGTTGCAGCATTTCGTCCACGCATTGGTTCACAACTCGGTTCTACTGCATTGAATTTTCAAGGGCCATGCTTCAACAATGGGACAATACCAAAATGTCGATTTGGTTCATCATCTCACGTTGTTGACGGTCTCATAATTGATTCATTTCGAGCGATATGTTTGACACCTCTTGCGTCCATTCATGGTCCAGTATCCGTGAGCCTATCGATTGACAACGGAAATACTTACATGCCAGCTGGTACTTTTATTTATACTCCATTACGATTTGGTTCTGATGATGTAATCATTGAGACAAATAACAAAGATAATTTTCTAAACGTCATGCAATACATCAATCTTACATGGCGTTTTTCGGATTCAACAAAAAGTACATTTCCTAATGGAACTAAGATTGATATTGAGTTATGGGCAGTAAGTCATAATGATCAGATCCAATTACAACAAGAGAGCTCAGCTGTAGTTCTCGCACAAAACTTAAATCCGACGGATACATCAGCTTATCTTCAAATACCGGAAAGCATTTCATTTATCAAAACATGTTTCATTCGAGTCGTCGCTCGTTTCGAATCTAAAACGTATGCTGGATTGAATACAGGTATTCTCGTTGTACGTAGTACTTCGTTTCTCGCTTCAGAATTATGTGTTGAATGGTCTCGTCAACAATCGGAACCTTCGACATGGAATGGTGGTAGTCTTCTTCCTTGCCCAATGACACGTACACAAGCTGTAGCCGCCGGTCGTTGCTGTTACGAGACTGATAATCAATGTTACCAAGGTAGTATAAATCCAAATAATTGCTGGCTTCATCAAGGTCGTTCTGAACGTGATGAACAATCAGCCGTCGAATGCTACGTTTCGAAAAGTGCCAATATTTATGGTGCTGGCACCGAATGTTGTTATGATAACGAAGGACAGTTAATCACACGTGGTTTAGGAGCAGGAACCGATAATCGGCATCATCCAACATTATTACCTGTTCAACATTTCTTCGATGATACTTTGCCGTATTTGCAATGCTGTATGATGAATACGAATGCTGAAATGTGCAGCATATATATGCACTATCGACCAATACGAAGAGGTAGTAATACAATGGGTGAAAATGGTGGTACATGGGGTGATCCTCATTTCACTACTCTTGATGGAACAACTTATATGTTCAATGGTTATGGAGAATACGTATATTTGGCTATTAGTGATAATCAATCTCCATCAGCCACATTTAATCCTTTTAGTCAATCATATACTTTTATGTCACAAATTCGTACTGTTCCAATCTTATCAAATGATGCTACTGTTATAAAAGGATTTTCTGCTCAATCAAATGATCCTGAAAGTCAACCAATTAGTGTAACTGTTTCTCGTCGAGAACATCTTGTTATACGTCGAGGAAACGAAACTCTTGAATTCGAAGATAACACTAATACACTTTTCTTTCCTGAAATGACTATAGAAAGAAATTCGATTGATAATAATATACTCATTCTCTCATGGACAGTGGGAGTCACAATCCATATAAATCTAGTTGAAATGACAAGACCATCGCCAGCATTGGTACTCAATATTGCTGCTTCCGTTGCCGGTATATTTCGTCAACGAACATATGGTCTATTAGGTACATATGATGGTGAAGCCTCTAATGATCTACGAGCTCAAGATGGGCGTATAGTGGACAATACTGCATCACTTGAACAAATACATCGAGAATTCGGAAAAACTTGGGCCATCTATCCAACTACTTCTTTATTTCACTATGAATCAGATCAATCAGCTGAATTTTTTGAACAACAAAATCGAGTATTCGAGCCAAAGTTTATTGAACCATCCAATTCACTGGAACAAGATACAACAATTCGACATGTATGTAAAATTGATTTAAATTCTTTGCCAACTACATGGAATATTGCTCAACGAACATGTTACTATGATATATCAATGACAAATGATACAACACTTGGACAAATATCATTCAAAGCTGGAGATGAAATTCTATCAATAAAAGCTGATCAACGTAATCCACCTCTTTTTAATATTTCACTTCCAGTTTACATGCAAGTAAAAGATGGTGAACAAATCCATATAAAAATAGACGCATCAACTGAAAATCCATCAAATATTATTAATTTATCCGTAATACATTTACCTCAAGGTGCTACATTTAATACTCAAACTGGTACATTTGATTGGTCAGCTATTGAAGGTGATCATTATGTTCGAATTCAAGCTTTGGATACGAAATATAATTTGAAAGCAACACATGAGATTGAATTTCGAGTAGAACCAGGAGTAAAAGGTGATGCTAATCAATTTGAATTGCATATTTTATTTCTTTTTATTATTGAATTGTTCATTTTTCTTTTGAAATAATTGACTATTGGTTTTACTAATACGCTTGAATTTTGAAGAATGTTCAATTAATGATATAATTCAATAAAAATAATTTATAAAAGAAAATAGTTTTATTTTTCTTATAACATTTTTTTTTGTGGTAGACGAAGATTTTCAGTAATCACAACCCATTTTGATTAATCCTGTTGCATGAAATCGTAGCTACAGATAGGTAGAAATAACTATTCACTTTTTATATAGCTTTTCCTTAAGACATCTTGATTTTTTTATCTTTTTATTAAGCATGTATTATAGTTTTAGAAATCTATTACGTAGTTATAAACAACAACTATCATTTACTAATAGCTCTTTATTTAATTAAGATGAACACTACTTCTTACAAAACTAAGAATAGTGATGAAGAGTAATTTTCAATTTGATGCTGATCACAAGCGGAAGTAAATGTAGAGATGTTTTCGCTTACTCATAAATACTGCAATATACTTATTAGTAATAATCCTCTGTTGAAAGAGTCTATAAATTAATAGAAAGAGTGTAACGAATATTCAAATATGATGGTAAAATAATGAAGTATATTATCGTTTTTTTCTTTCTATTTGCTTGTGTTCATAAAGAAGTAAATAATTACTGTTAATAAAATTAATTAGATATGAATAATACTTTTCTCCCTTACTCGTATTTTTCAACTATAAAATAATGAACGTTTAAGATTTAATTATTATGAGGCTATTTAATCTTGATGAGATCACTTATGGGAAGTCCTCTCTCAATTATTGACTTCTGGAATATTCTTCACTTTTATTTTCTGTCATATGTTTTTCAATGATTAGTATATTATAGAGCGAAATTTAATATGAATACAAAAATTTGATCGTACAATCTTATAAGATCATACAAGACCCTTTCGGCATTTTTTTTATCTGAACTTTTGTTTCTTTAGCAACAGCATGAAGGTTATAATAAGATCAATTGCACAGATGACATCATCTTTTCCTTTTCAAAATAATATATTACTTCGCATACTTCATCAATTGTTAATTAGAATGTGAAGAGCACTTCTTTAATTTATTTCAACTGTATGAGGAAAAAGCATAAGAATAATATTTTCTTTTCATTTAATATCTTTTTGTCAGATACAGAAGAATGTTTCTGTATCTATTTCTATTTTTATTTTATAATTTCAGTAATTGTCAAACTCAACGAAGAAACCAAGTAATTCACCTCGATATATTATTACTAATAAAAATATTGATAATACTTACTTTCTTGTTTTTTTTTATTTTTATATAGAATGTCATCTGTATCAGATATGAATTTAATTAATTATTTAAATCGTTATTTATCGATTGGTAATATTCTTAATTATTTTACTTTACCAAAACGAAATTTTCGTTTAAATCCATGTGCTTTTCTCTTTCGTACATCATCTATTGTATATATAATTACTTTAATATCTAGTGTTGCTGTTCGATTATTAGCTAGATAATCAGCTGATCCAATTGATAGTATTGAATGGCTTTGTAAAATTCGTATATTTATTTTATTTTCATCAAGAACAATTGCTTCATGGTTAATTATGTTAGCTACATATGATTGATGATTTTCATCATCTATTAATAATCATTATTGTTAAATGAGTACATTAAAAAACGCTTAACGAAGTATGTTATGGAAAAACAATATGATGTCGTTTATTAATTGATTTAAAATTTACTTGTATTAATATTTTATTTCCTTCATTATTAATGTTTTTTTTTGGATTTACGACAATAATGAATATACGAAAAAGTGCACGTAATTGAATTCAACTAATAACAATAGAAATAAATACTCAAATTCTATATACGATTAAATATTCAAAACGATTAAAACAAACTTGATTATTACTTACTTTTTATAATTTTTACTCAAATTAATTTTCTTAATATTAGTAATTGATGATATGTCATTTTATATTTATACATTAAATGATGGAATATTTTTTCGTAAAGCATTAATTAATTTAATAAGAGATTTTTTTCCAAAAAATATAATGATTATATCGATCAGGTTAGATTTTGTTCTTTTGTCTAATCTTCACAATGATTAACTTCTATTTGATGATTTTCGTTATGAACATGCTAATAAATTACTATCAAACTCAATAATAGCTGAGAAATTACAAATTGGATTTATTAAACTAAAGAAGAATGTGTAAAATATGAATTTCTAGTCAGATAATTATAATAAAAAAGTTTGTCTTTTTATTTAATCATTCAATATCGGAGACTTAGCTAGGAACTATTGAATCATGAGCAATTACCTATTAGCCATACTCCTAACTATGCCACTGTACTACATAAATACAAAGGTTTATATATTACTATATAACTTATATTGTACATGAGAATCTCTACCGACAATATTAATGTACAATTTTTTTTAACTTTTAAAGTAAGATGAACGAGATTATAAACGAAATGAGTGACGTTGAATATAATAAAATATATTTTTCTATAAATTGAATACAATCAAACACTTGTATTGTGAAATTAGATGATATTTAGCCTATAGAAGATGTTTGAGAAACAACAATAAAAAGAAATAAAGGAAATTTAGTGGGTCTATATGTTAAAGGCTCATCGAGTTATGGTAAAAAACCTCCACTGTACTACCTTGTTTTGCAAGAGACAATCGGGTTGAAATTTTGAATAAAAATAAAAATTTCAGCTCAAAAGAACTCTTCTAAATGGGAAATCGTTTCTGAGAAGGGAGTCCTTAATGTATGATAGTTAACACATCAAGACAAGGATATTGAGAAGTTTTTCTTTCGAAAAGTTGTATTGTTTTTGAAAATAATCACCTACAAACAAAAAATAGAATTTTTCACTGTATAAATTATAAATAATAAAATCAGAATAGATGTAGCCAATGTACCATGAATCTTAAGTGATTGATTTACTTTTACCAATAACGACAATGATTTTATATTTTCCTTGATTAATTTTATCATTTATATGTCTTTTTTTCTTTACTTTAAAAAGATCTCTAATTTTTAATTATTTAATATTTTAATTTATTTTGAAAAAAACAAATTTAATATAAAATTATTATTATTATTATTATTTTAGTTTTTATCAAAAAGAAGTGGTCGTAATTTTTTATAATTATCAAGTCTGATATTTGCATAATCAACATAATCAAAATCTAATTGTGATATTTGTGCTTGAACTAAACCCCAAAGTCCCCACATTAAAAAGGCAAGAGCAGAAAATTGATCAACAAGATGATATAAATCATCATTAATAATTTGTTGATTTATTCCACGTGTATGAAAATAAATTTCTAACCATCGTTTTTGTTCATCTCGATTTGGATATAAACTAAAATCTGGATTATCAACACCAGCATATTCAACAAAATGATTTGCAATATCATATAATGCATAATTTATATGTGTATATTCAAAATCAATAAATGTTACTGATTGATCTTTTTCATTATAAACGATATTTTTAACTAATAAATCATTATGACATAATACAATATCTTTACCAAATTCAGCATTTGGAATAAGACGAGGAAGAATATGTTTTTCTAATGCATCTATATCTGATATAATAGATGTTAAATCAAATGAAGTTTTATTAAGTATTTCAATAAATTTACGTAATATTAATATAATATAAGGTGATTCTGTTTGTTTAACAGGTATATTATGAAATTGTGCAAGTTTAATTGCAATTAATTGTGATATATTTTCTTTTCTTACATCTTCTCTTGAACATGATTTTCCTGATGCAAATTCATATATAATACCATTATTAAATTTAATAAGAACACGTTGAGGAAAAACATTATATGTCGATAATATATTCATAGCATTTATTTCGACTTGTCGATCAATAAATAATTCAGTTTTTTCACCATAAATTTTAATAATTAAACCATTTGAATCATCATCAGGTGTTCGATTATCAAAAAGACCTAAAATAATATTTGTTAAACCTTCAGTAAATGTTATTAAACGTGTATTTATTTCATTCCAATCTGAACGAATTAAATTAATTAAAGGATAAATTTCATTTTTAATATTTGAATAAGATAAAGTTACATTCTCATTTATTGGATATGATTTCATTCTAGAATATTAAATAAAAATAATCTATTCAAAATCAAAAAAAATAACAAAATGCCTCAAGTATTTTATATAGTGCATGAAAACATTTTTCTTCCAGGTATTTTTATAAGTATGTCATAAAATAGATCATATATGTATAGTTCGGAAGAGAAATAAAAAAAAAAAAATGATTATACACATTTTCGAATACATTTGTTTTCACCTTTAAATACTACTAATAGTCTTTGATATCAATGTCAAGGGTATCAACCAAAAAAAATGTTTATTACTAGAAGTCATAGTCTAAAGATCGTTATATTAACATTTATCTTCATACAAAATATTTTTGATGATAAAATAGTCTATATTATTTTTATTTTAAAATACTTTTTCAAATATAAAATAATTAATTAATTTAATTAATGATATTACGTTTTTTTTTTTATTCTTAATGGTTTTGTATAAACCAATGAAAAGAAATAAGAATAACTATCTATTTTTATAGAGGATGTATCTTGACGTAGAAGATAGAAATGGTAGAATAGAAAGGAAATAACAAATGAATATGTTAAACTATAGAAATGATTTGCTACTCAATATGAATACTATAATCTGAAGAATTATCAATTTATTGATAATATAAAATTCATAGTCAATTTTATGGATAAAGAAAAAGAGCGAATTAAATTAAAACAAACAAATGAAAAAAGAATATTACCAAGTAAATATAATTAAAATAAATTAAAATAAATATAATTCTTTTTTTAGTATTAAAATATGAATTAAATGAATTTTTTAATACAACTAATGAACAAATAATACGTATTACATCTAATAAAATATTAAATTCTAATTTAAATAATTCTCAATTAGAAAAAAGGTTTGTTTAAAATTGAATATTTTTTTCATTATTTCTTTTTTTTTTTAATTTTCTTCAAAAATCTTAGTCCAAAAACGACTAATGAAAATTTAACATTGGAAAATATTTATTCTTTAGCTTCCCATGTAGCAGATAATATGAGTCAGAATGAACAAAAGGTATTCATATTAAACAGTCTGTTATCTATATTGTCATATATTTGTTTGTCAATTTTCAATTTATTAATAATTATATTTGTATAGATTGATCTCGAATCAATACGCGATTTTCATTTATCATCAGCTGCTTATCAATATCATTCGAATAAACCATCAACTATTCGAAGGTTATTTCTACTAATAAAAAAAAAGACAAAATTTAATTATTTATATCATTTTTTAGAACACCAATTCGATTGATTGATATACTTCCTAAAGATGATATGATTTATGATAGACAATTATCAACAGTTCTATCTGAACAACGACCATGTACACCTGTTAGTAATGTTTCAAAACCAAATATTAATTTTATTAAACAACGACAAAATACAAATTTTATATTAAATTTTAATAAACCAAAAAAAATTTTTAATATTCAAAATAATAATAATATAAATAATTTAGAAAAAACAATAAGAGATACTTTATTAGTTAATTCCATACCATTACGAATGTCTTCTTTTAAAAATTTAAATAAAAAAAAATGTATTATTACTGATTGATATAATACTAAGCTTATTTTATTTAATAATACATGATTCACATACATACAAGTTAAGACGTAATAAGTGTTTGTTTTTCTCGTGATTTTCGTATATATATAAGAAAAGAAAAAAAAAACGCAGCAATTATAAAAGTATTAACCGAAGGTAAAATACTTATTTACGAGAAAATAAACATGAGTAAGTGTATTGGATTAAATAAAAACAAAAAAACTTATTTTTTAATTTTAATAGATTTTATTAGAAATAAAGTTGAAGAGAAATTAGGACTTGATTTAAATAAAGATGGACGAATTGGTGGTCCTGGTGCATCAGCACAAGTTGAACAAGCTACACATATTGATTTGAATCGTGATGGAATTATTGGTGGATATAGACCACCAGCTGATGGAGGTAATATCGAGAATTTTCCAAAATGAATCATAAAACGGAAAAAAAAGTGATGAATTATTTTTGTAAAACAAAAGAATTTTTAAAAATTTCATCAAAACATTTTGATACAATTATATTTTGTATCTTTTTTTGTAGGTCTTATTGGTAAAATTGAAAGAGCAACGCATATTGATATAAATCATGATGGACGAATTGGTGGTGGTGCACCTTATTATCCTCCACAAAGACATTAACTTAACAGATGATACAAACAAAAGATTAACTTTTATTTATTTTTTAATCAAGCATTTACTTTTTAAAGTGTTGTAGTTTCATATAAATTAATAAAGTTTAAATATATAAGCTAAATTAATTTTAAAAAAATTATACCTTCATTTTGTATCAATTTTTATTTCGTTTTGAGTCAGATTTCTGATATTGAATTATTTTCATTATTTTAGATTTTTGAGTAGAATATTCTCACATATAATTATAGAAGATTAGCTAAAAAAATTATATTAACTATATTAATTATTACAGAAGAAATGGTAAATTTAAGATATCGTAAAGAGTTTTACAGTTTTTATGAGGATATTAAAATTTGTTTGTTTCTTCTATATTGAAGTCGAGTTTTCTATAAAAAAAATGATGTTTATTAGCTCAAATATATACTTCTTGATCATTCCCACGGATACTGACGACACTTGACCTCTACGTTTTAATCCAATCGATATGGAAGAAATGCAACATCTTGCAAAAGTTCTACAACAAAATAAAGTAACATAATTCTCATCAATTTATTTCATACTTAACGATTCATTTCACTATTTTTATCAGACATTCACCACACTTAATCTTGCCAGTGATCAAATCAACGATGATGTCAAACAACGTATCTATGAAATTCTTACAATCAATGCACAGCTGAGTTAATCCAGAGGTAATGGAAAGATGGAACTTAATTAAAAACATATTGTTGCGTTGATGAAATACATAATATTTTGTTAATTAACAAATTGTATTTATGTTTATAAATTGGAATAATTCTTGTTTTTTTTCTTTAACTTTATAAATGTTATCAAATTTGTGAATTTTATGCTGGGTGACGATGCAAATTGTAACAACTCTTGCGATACATTTTCTTTCTTTTTGTCCTTTGTATTAGCAAACTCAATAAGATAAATCATTACGATTTTTGTCTTTAATATACAAATACCCGTCAATATTTATCTTAAACTTGCCTTTTGTAGATTTAATCACTTCGACAAAGCTGCTTGAATCGCTCCCATTGTATTCACTTGAAGTCATGATCAAATTGCAATTTATCTAACGGATAACAGTTTATGAACAGGAGACTTGTTTTTACTGATAGGAAATCAGCGTCTGATTTTATTTCGAAAAATATTCACTATATACAGGTGAACGAATTGGAAAAATCCGATAAGATATCCGGGATAATCATGAATTCAAAGGGTATATTCCAAAATAAGGTAAAAATAGATCTATTGGAAAATACCATAGATGAAGGAGAGGAAAGAAGGAGAAGAGTCATACGTGTACTGCATATGTCATCTATACGATATAATAGATGATCGGAAAGGAAGAGAATATAACGATGAGTCATACAGCAACGCTGTTAAATCTTGAAAAATTTCCTGACACTGTATTGTCAACAAAGTGAATTTTTTTCGACTACAAATTTTTGTCGACAAAACGTAGTGTATCCAAGTAAATAGACTATTGTACTTTGTCAAATAAGATTTACCTATATTATTCGACTAAATGAACTATGATCTCAATAATATATGTTATATCACAGAGATATTCATCGGATCTGAAAGTATACCGCTGCCACGATGATCATCAAAACACTGTTTTGAATTTGACTGTTATGCCTGTAGTATACAATCAATACTGCTAGGAATATATCGAATTCATTCAGTCTTACATTGTTCTATTTGTAAGCACTGAAATTTATATCAAATTCATCTAGTTGTTTAATGTCCTGAAAAGAATTTATCGCTATCGCTACCATGGTAGCGACACGATGGGCATCTGTTATAGTAATAAAATATGTTCTGTAGATGTTTATAAACTCACTTAGCTAGAATAAAAAATTTCTTTTTACTAAGTTAGGACTGATTTTCTAGAAGTAAATATTTGATATGATTCGAGACAAGCATTTATATAGAATTTAATATTAAACATAGTTTTGTATTTTGATTAAGGCTGCAATGACTTGCTTGCGCGTAAGTTATGTTCGATATTATCTATTAGGTTGAAGTAATTTCAATAGAACAAAGATGATTATCATATATCCAGAAACCGATCAGCTGAGTTTACAGATGTAATAATTCATTGATTGATTCTAGACTAAAAGTGAAAACAATCCTAGGCTACTTTTAGTCTAATATTCATTAAGAAGCTACAGTATTTACAAAATGATCAGTTTTAAAAGATCAATTTTTTTGTTTTTATCTGTCACATTTCTAATTTTCTAAATATGTGATACTTTTTTTGTAATCTTGAATATTTTTATTAAAAATGAATGTACCATATTTTGGTGATATAAGTTATATAAATTCAGCAGAATAGTATAATGCATTAAGTGCAGCACGCATACATGCATTACACACACCTATATCTCCATTTTTTTGATGTTCCACACCTTCATTATAATAACATGATGCACTTTTTGTACATAAATGACGCATTAATTGTCTTTCACTATAAACTACTTTCGTTTTATTCCACCAAGATTCCATAATCATGTTGAAGTTTTCTCCAACATTAAGAACATACAATGTATCTAAAGATATATCAGTTAATACAGAAGATAATTCATTGAGTTTATCAGAAGTGCAAGCTATTATAAGAATAGATTCTTTATTTTTCCTTAGATGATATAATAAATCATCAATAGTTGGACAATGTACAACTAAATGATTTAATTTATTGGTTGGAAGGTGTGGTAATTCCAAAATGAGAATTTTTACACTTTTTAGATTTATATTACCTAAAAAAAGAAAATATAATTGAAAATGATTAATTTTATTTTATTGTTAAAATATTCTTTGAATAACTTACTTGACATAATCAAATGGAAGTTATTAAAAATCAAATAAAAATTAAGTAATAGAAGAGAAAAACAAAATATGACTGTAATTAATGCAAAAAATAATCGTTTGATTTATCGATAATAACCGTAAATAA
>JAJEKB010021534.1:262004-306647 GCA_022393335.1 Macrotrachela quadricornifera | reverse complement strand
CGCAAATTTTTTTCTTTACTACATTTTTGGCTTATGTGCATCTTACAATAAAAACATATTCTAATTGTCAATGTAAGAATGAAATGTCATATTGAGTGCAACCACAACCTGTAAAACGATCATGAAATTACTTGATAGATGTGAATTCATTTTTTATTAGAAGAAATAATTTAATAAGAAACATTCTCGAAAAGAAAATATATGTATGTCTGTTTAAGAGAGAACAAATATAAAATGAACCATTGTTGTTACGATTTGTAACTTCATAATTTTATTACATTATATGTAAAAGGTGTCAATGATTTTTTTCCTATTGAAATTGTAATTTACTTTTTTAGATTTTTTCCATTTACAATAAGGACTATTATACTTCAATAAAAATTCATTTCCTCCTTATTTATTCATATGAACCATTATTAGTTTTCTAAAGTTTTAAGAAATACTTTAAAGTTTTTTGAGTATTCATTTTTTCTAATACTTTACCAAATTGATCTTTTCAATAAAAATATAACTGAACAATTGAATTTGAAATAAAATAAAATTTTTATTTATCTTTACAACAAAATATCCTTATTTTTTATCTACACTTTCACAGCAAAAGAAATTAAACGGAATGAGAAGTATGATATAACAAAAGAGAAAAAAAACAAATTCATTCTTTTTAAATTATAGAAGAAAAATTATTCTCAATATAAATATACTTTTATTTGATTTGAAGTAATAGGCATCTCATAAATATTGATCAAGATTTATTAAACATTAATATAAATTATTTTATCTTTTGTCAAAATAATCGAGAACAAATATTGTCCTTCTACAATGTCAACATAATCATGTGAATCATATGAAAATTTCATTTTCTTTTTTACTACTTAATTCACAAAGATTACTAATATAATTTCTAGTAAAGAACTATTATTATTCAAGTAAAAGTGATAAAGTAATGAAAGACGAATATTTAATTTTATTTAAACGAAAATTTTCAAACAAAAAAAAATAATATATTATCTAATTCACTATTATATAAAGGCAACAATAATATAAATAAAATATTGTCAAGTACATGTTTGTGGCATTACCATAATAGATTCTGGACATGTTTCATATAATTTTGTTCGAATTGCACATTTAATAGGAAATCGATGTATACCTAATGGTCTTTCATAATATACAGATTCTACTGCAAATGTTTTTGCTACATTCACCGGAGCAACTGATCCATTTACTCGACGTAAATTTATAGCATACCATACATCTTCAGGTATTTTTTTATCATATGGAAGTTGGGCAAGTAAGGCAAGTAGTTTACTTCGAGTTCGTAATGAAAATCCTCCATTACCAACAAGATCTATTTTACTAAATGTAAACCAAGATGGATCCCATGGAGCACCAATATAATCATATTGAAGAAAATCAGTTATTTTATGTGGAGAATTTGAACACATTATTGAATCAATTTGAAAAAAAAGAATTTTTTCACCTCGAACACGTTCCCAAAATTTTGATTGTGTTAATAATTCATTTGTTCGACTTTTATCATAAACTTCTTCCATTAGAGTAAGAAATATTTTTTTTGATATAATTAATGGTAATAATGTTGAATTTTTAATAAAATCTTGATTATCTTTTCCATGAAATATCTGAATTGGCCATGTTGATGGAATATGATAATTGACATTATGTACAACAGTAACAATTAAATCAATTCGACGAAACTCAACAAGTACAGCTATATTTGAATAAAAATTAATTTTAGTAGTATTAGTAATTGTAATTGTTTTTCTACTTTTAAAAAAATTTCCACAAAATGAAAATATATGTAATATAGTTATAATAAATATAATAATAATAATAAAAATAGTGAATACTTTGAATGATTTTCTTGACATTTTCTAATCATGAAGGTAACGAACTGAATTTTTTTAAATATACTATAGAAACTGAATATACATATATATTCATTTATAATTATAATTGATTTTGCTTGTAAATTATCATTTCAAGATGAATAAATTTGAGCATCAGTATTTTTGAAATCTAAAATTATTTAAATGTGATATCATGTTTTAACATATTTTATGATAAAACCATGATATCTATATAAAAATTTCTAGAATATTTTTTTTCTCATTTTAAAGTGTAGACAATCCAAACTTTCAATAAAAAAAATTGCGTTTCTTTTAAGCACGAGTTACTAATCACGAAAAACTATTCAAAATACTCGGAAGAAATCGTTTTTTCAAAATGTCGATCGATTTTGTAAAGTTGTCTAGCTTTTCTACATAATTAATAAAGCCAAATGTTTTATCTCATTCGATTGATCATAAGACTACGCAAAAAAAAAATATGCATTGTCTTATTTTTTATTTTCCTTTTCTTTATCGAGCAAACTCGCTTTTATTGGTATCATACCCAATCAATGCAATATTCAATGATTTTCAAACTTAAATAAGACCTTTAGTCTCAAACTAAATACAGGTTCTGAATCAGTACAAAACACTAAGTCAAATGAAGTGTCTTTCAACTTAATCTGAAAACTTTCATTTTTTTTGTCCTGTACATCAAAATTTTACTCCTAGAATGCTACCCGAAAAATGAAAATTTTCAAATTAAGTTAAAAGATATTTCGTTTGACTTAATTTTTTTGTACTGATAGATAGATAGGTTTATAAAGTCGATCTCTACTTAGTGCATTCGATACGATTCGAAGTGTTATCATCAATAGAGTTTTAGATCTATAGTCGATTTAATAACTTGTTTATGTTCAGCTTATCATGCCAAATCTGAAAAAAAAAATTTTCTGAGGCTAAGAAGTAGTTTTTCGTTATTAACACCTCGAGCTCTATCAAATGATGTTAGAAAAAACGCAAAAAAAGTTTTTTTTTTTACCGAAAACTCGCATTGCCGGCAATTTACTATTTTTCTTCTTGTAGACCTTACCGTAAGGACAATCTCTTTCCTTCTATTTCTTTTTCTTCTGCTCTCATTTTTATTCTAACACATCATCATTCTGTCCCTTTTGTTCTATATTCTTTTATAAAACCAGGGTCTTTTTTTTTTATAAACATTTTCATTCTGAAGAAAAAAAAACAAAAAAGAAATTTTTTTACTACTCCATTGATAGATTATTTGATTAGTATTATCAGCCTTTACCAATATAAAACTTACGTGTTCCAATAAAGTTCCGTTTTCGTATTACTCTTTATATATACATAGTTTTCAATAACATCTAGTTATGTATTCTATGCTTAACACAGCATGATCTGAATAAATATAATAAATGCAAGCATAAAGTGATAGTGGTAGGTAGTAATGGTGTTAATATTCATTTTAAAATACCTTTTTTTATGATTGATATTTAATGTGACATATAATCAATATGTAACAAAGTTATAAATTGGTTTTTTTGTATAAGTAACTACCCGAAATTATAAAAATTTTTACAATAATTACATACAATGTCAAATTATGTTTATTTATAAGAAAACGTATGAGTATTTGCCATGTGATCATACATAGGCAACTTTTTTTTATATAATTATATATTTAAATATGTTCATATTTTAATAAATCTGATATAAAAATTTCTATAAGAAAGACAGAATTGATTGTTCATAATCACAGAACACTTCTATCTTCTCTATAAATATAATTAATGAATTCAATTAATGTGTACTTTTTGGATAAAGTCTCTTATATAAACAAAAATATCTGTTGATTTGATAGAGATACTAAGACCATTTTACTGTATCAATGATCATTTTAATAGAGGAAAGCATAATAAAATTGTATTCAATTGTTTTTTTTCATTCGAAACTAATGCAAATATATCGTTGAAAAAAAAGTGTAGTAAATTAGAAATCCATGCTATTGATAATCTGCTCATAACTATCAAATATAATGAATAGTATTTTTTTTATTTTCCTAAAAAAGAATTATTCAAGATAATATATAATTTCTATTTCTCATATAACATATATCCTATTTGTAATACTGTCATCTTTTTCTATTTAAAAAGAAAACCAGGAAATCTGTTTGGAAAGGAATATCTTTGAATATCATAATGAGACATTTTTTTTATATTAGACTCTAATTATTCAAGATGTTGTTGATGATTAGGTCTTAATTTCTAAATTTAAATTGTGCTATAATAATTTGTATAAATATGAGTGAAAAAAAAACTTAGGATTACCGTTGTTTGAAATGGTACTAGAAATAAAATGGTGAATTTTAAGTGTTCCATGACTAAATTAACAAGGAGTAAAAATGTTATTAGTAAGCCTTGATTGAGTTCTTAGCCTAAAATAGATCAGATATATTGTGTACGAAATTGAAAAAAGTTTCACATTTTAATGCTTTGCTGTTTTCCAGGAAACAATATGCATCGTTTCAGATTCTTATCTCATATACATCTTTAAAAATTTGATATCTCGAGAATCAAAGAATGAGAATGGGTATTATTTTCAGACTTTTCACATATCGTCAAGGTTTACGTATTGTCAAAGGATAGAGTTTAAATGACTTAATCACCTCGATATATTTACTCGTAGATAGCGCTTTTCTTAATTAGTTGAAAACAGATGTTACTCTCAAAAAGCATAAGAATAGAAACAATATTAATAAACTTTTGTAGCACTCTTTTTTATGAAGCTAAGAATATCTGGAAAGAAAAAAATTAAAACCATGAAATATAAAAGAGAATGAAGAAGTGACAGCCCTGCTTGTTAGACAAAATAAAGAAAGATTAGTATTGAAATCGTTATGTCTATTTTAAGGAATGAAACTAGATTTATATCAGCATATAAAAATATTGTCAAAATTCTATTTAAATTTCTGATAAATACTCCTTTAGAAATGATAAGTTATTTGATAATCAAAATGATGCGGTATATTTTTCTTTCGATACAAGATGAAAGAAGAGAAAAAAATTGTTTTATCGAATAAACCAAACGATAACTCACCTTTTGAATATGTCTAAAATGTGTTCTATGACAACTATAAAATTAGAAAGAACTATCTTGCATATATTCACAGTGATTCTATTTTCTTTTGAATAAAGCGCAATTATAATGAAATAGTAGTGATACAGCTTTTTTGTTCTCTTTCTTTTCTATATTTGAACGTTAGTATCTCGTTCCTTAGACTTTTTTCTCTTTAGCGTATATAAAAATTCTTCCTTCCTGTTATTCATCATTTATAAGAATTTTCATTTTTCTATGGCGATATATTGTTGTCATTTAATTTTAATATATTACAGAAAAAAGTAGAGTAAGACCTAGATTTAACAAGACCCATGAATATGTACACTACCCCAGCAAACAAAAACCATGAAAAACTGTGAAATGTTACAAAATATCGATTATCTTCAATTGTTAACTCCGATTATGGCTCTTTACTAATTAACTTATCTAAGAGTTTATCCAACAATATGCCTTACTGACAAGCTACCTATATACTTAACTGTCTATTGATCTAACAGCTCTCGAACTATCTATTTAAATAATTAATGCGGTGCGAAGCACAGCATTTAAGTAGCTCTTCGCGCGTTTTTTTTTTCTTTATTTCTCGACGGCCACATCAAAATTTGTCATTTTGCGGAGCGCTTATCTCGTGAACGGATAGTGATAAAATACTCGTTGAACCGTGAGATTAAAGTATGGAGATCGAATCATGACGACTCGTTTTCTGATTTTTAATAGAAAGTTTCGTTTCATCGCAAGAAGCGTAACAAAATGACGATTTTTAAAGGACTTTGTTTTTTTTCGATGCTTGAGATAATTAAAATGAAAACAATATAAAGAGTTAGGCGCCATTCTCTCTATATAACAGTTGTGAATACATATGATGATAGATAATGAATCAGATAGATAATTAAAGCAGCAATCAACAATGTTCACTAGAAGCAAGTTGATAAGTATTGATAGAGTTCCCATAGTGATGAATTTCGTTATATCTACACTGTATTGATCGAAGTCTTACTTTCTCAAC
Source organism: Macrotrachela quadricornifera (assembly GCA_022393335.1). Lineage (NCBI taxonomy): Eukaryota > Metazoa > Rotifera > Eurotatoria > Philodinida > Philodinidae > Macrotrachela > Macrotrachela quadricornifera. The sequence continues at coordinate 300,659 of JAJEKB010021534.1, read as the reverse complement.
AACATTCACAGATACGAAATATGAATCGATAAATCCGAAAGAATTTGTCAAATGCCTGTTTCATTCATGTTGAATCGTTGAAACGAACATATATTTTCGACCAATTACTGATTTTTCGATAAGCGATACTCTTTGCTTCGCACCGCATTTCGTAGTCGAGTGAAACTCGAGTACCATCTAGTTATATACAGTGCTTGCCAAAATTATTTAACAAACAGATAAAGTATTTTTGTTTCCTTTGTATCTCAAACGCTATATGAGGTTGAACGAGCTGAGTTTCGTCACATTAGAACTTATCAATTCTCGTATATATACAAAAAATTTCATGTAAAACCATTGACATATTCAGATTTTATTGGCAAGACAATTTCGACATGTTGATTTCTATCATTACAAATTGATTTAATCATTTATTTTCAGAATCTTCTTCGCAGTCACTTCATGATAAAAAATTTTTATATGAGATATTATTAAACAAAGGAGTAAACCGCACTAGACAAGATGAATATGTTTTACTCTACCTTTCTTGAAGTATACATGCAAAAACGGCGTATTTTCGTATACTGATGCTCCACGTAGAACTTGTTCAATACTGTCAGATGGTAACAGTTGGGTTTCGATAGCATACTTCATTGTCTACAAAGTTATTCTTGTCTCAAGCATAATTGAATCAGGTCTATCGAATGATGAGAATCATTTGTTGATAGTATTTTGTGTTCTCGAGAAATCATTACTTCACTAGACTTGACAATATTTTATTTACTTCAAGTAGAACTCAACAAAACTTATCATATAAAAAGTATCATTTTCTGATAGGTCAACTTAATGCAAAAAATTGGTACTTTAATGAAAAGTCGATGATGATATGATAATTGAATAACTTTTTTGACAGATCTACTTTAAAACTAGCCGAATCTAGACCTAATATGTCCTATGTGGACAAAAATCAATTTCTTCCTCTAATATTGAATGTTACTGTTTCATAGAGCATTCGAAAGAATGTAAAAAACTGTATCATATAATGCATTTTGACAAAAATATTATATTAGTCGACCGGTATGAGATATTAATTATATCTGAAATATACACAGAATCTCTCGTGTAATTTCTTTTTACGTATTCGAGAGGTATGAATAAATCATTGAAATAATACACGTTTGTATCGAACCTTTCTCTCTATAAAAGTTTCTGATTTTGCATCTAAATAAATTCTATCGTATCAGTATATACAACTGTTCTTCAGTTTCAATCCTGAGAGTATGATGAGTACCACGATATTTGCAAAAATTGTAGACTATATTTCGCCCATAAAAAAGGTTGTATAGAATAAGTAACGTCACGCTTCCTTTACTGACCTTCTACTGAAAGACTGTGATTTCGATCAGAACTTGGTTGATGTGTCTGTAATTGAAAAACACTACACTTATCCTACTTTTTAATTGATAAAATCTATAACTTTCGACAAAACTTTTCCAAGAAAAAAACATTGGTGAGATTTTTTATGTACACATTGCGATATGTTATTCTCCACTTTCAATGAAGTCCAACGCTCTTGACTTAATATGAAAGCCTTTGTAAAATCATTGAGATGCATATCGTATATAAAAGCATTCGTCAAAATTTAATTGTTTGATTTGATATTTTCATCTTATTCAACATCATCTAGAATTTCTAAATTCAGAGTTTTCGTACATTTAGTCGAATTGGTAAAAAGTTAGATTGATTTTATTGCCGAGCACTCACGAGAATATGTGAAGAATATAGTCCAAAATTCGTTTCCTAAGATAACAAGGAATAGATAAAACGTCTTATGCAATGCACCAAAAGATAGACTGTCAAAAGTGGAACAAAACTAATTATTTAATTTGACAACATTGATTGGATAAAATCACTATTGACATTTTTATTCTGACGAAAAATATACGTTATAGTGGATTGTGAACTATTATAATATGTTTCACAAAAATATAACGTTTTTTCATGAATATACATTTGATACAAAGTAAAAGATCAACTCTTCTTTCATTTAACAGATGTTGAATCCGTTTTCTAATCTTAGACTGTCCCAATGTCATTGTTGACAGAAAAAATTAGTTTTAGTTTCTTTGGTATTCAATTTCATTCTAATAGCAATTCTTGTATCGTCATATGGTTGTCAACTTACATCATACAAAAACAGGACTGTTGGCTGTGACAAAAAAAAACTTTTTTCTTATTTCTTCTCTCGAACGTGTAGAGCTCATTTTGTTTCACAGAAGAATGACGCGCTCGGCAAACTCGCGTTTTTGTTTTTCTTGGTTAGAAACGTTAGTCGGAAAAGTTGCACTTCAACAGATACACTCGTAAATTGTAAATAAAAAAAGAAGAAAAAGATATTAAAAGCAAACTTAGTCGACAAATATTCTTTCTTCCTTTTCAAATTTTCTTCTTCATATCTATCTCCACAATCGTACACATGGTTAGATGACTCAGTTAAAATTGAAAAAGAAAAGAAAAAATAGATATGTATAATATAAAACTCGTATCTTAGTAATTGACGAATATCTTACATGTTAGCAGTACAACTTAGGCTCTGATTTCATTAGAAAACGTCATATTTTTGTGAAACATATTATAATAGTTCACAATCCACTATAACGTATATTTTTCGTCAGAATAAAAATATCAATAGTGAGTTTATCCTATAAATGTTTATTCGATTGATCGATATTGTAAAAATAAATAGTTAGTTTTATTCCACTTTTGATAGTCTATCTTCCGGTGCATTGCACAAAACATTTTATTTATTCCTTTTTATCTTAAGAAACGAATTTTGACTATATTCTCCACATATTCTCGTGAGTGCTAGGCAGTAAAATCAATCTAACTTTTCATCAGCTTGACTAAATACACGGAAGCAACTATAAAAATCGAAATAAATGAGTTATATATGTTTCTAATTATCATATTTTTTTCAAATAGTCTCTCATAAAATTCCTTCAAAAACTTCTATAGTCTGCAATCTCAAATTCGACTCGTTGTTAGTCGTCGGCGCTCATTTGGTTCATCATTCCTGACTTCTTAAATCACTACTTCACAAGAATTTTGACAGACTGTCTAAGAAATGAATTCTAGCCTTCAATAATAACAATTAAGCACAGATTCCGAGAGTTGCAAGAATTCTACATTGGAATATACACAATAGGAAGCACGTCTAATTTATTTACATGTTAACAATCTACAAAGAGTAAAAGTAAGAGTACTCACTTATGAGAAGACTTGATGCTATAATAGATATACACATGTAAGAAAAGAAAAAGAAACACTATATCCATATGTATATATGTGTTCTTTCGTTCTGTAACGAACGAACAAACATACATAAGTAATCACGAATAAATGAAAGTTATTTCGTCAACGCATGATTTTACTTATGGTAAAAGCAATCAAAAATGAAGTAGATTGACAAGTTAAATTCCATGTTGTATCGATTACGATATAACATGACAGAGTTTGTAATGTATTTGATGAAATATGATCTCAAATTTTTATGAAGCCAATGATGAAGATCTTACTCTGGGTATCGAACGTGAAGAAAAGTCGTGTATATCGGTGAAATAGAGTTTAATTAAATATAAAATTTAACAGTTCTATGTAGAGTAGATTCTTTACAAATGTGTATTATTAAAAAAAATTTCTGCACATCCGTTGGATATGTAAAAAGAAATCATACGAAGAATCTTACATATAATTCGAATATGAATCACATATGAGAAAGGTTGATTAAAGCAATTTTTTGAAGTACAATGTGTCACAAAATTATATCTGATGCAGTTCTTTTTATGTTCTTCCGAATGTTCTGTTAACCAGTAAAACTGATTAAATATTACTGGAAGAAATCTTCTTTTTCCACACTATCAGTAAAATGTTATTGATGTGATTTAAAAAGTACTATTTTTTTGCATGTATATATGACAGAAGCCATAGTAGAAAGTATCCATCATGTAAAGTACAACTTGTTCTTTCCAATCACACTACATGATGAAGATTTTACCGAAAATAGTGATACAAAAGCTCTCGAAAATAGGTGATTGAATAACTTCGAATCAATGAAGCGCAGCATGCTGAGATTTCTATGCCAATAAAATTCATACACGTTGATGGATTGACATGATGAAAACCAAACAATTTGAGTGGTGTCCTAACTCGCTGTCCATCTATCAATCTACCTAATTTTGAATTTTAAAAATGCTAACTGCCATTTTTTTGAATAACTTTTCGTCATTGATAGCTATATAGTTCGGGTTTTAGCTGTTTGATAGCGCGATGTCAAGGTCGTCTATCTGTATAAGACTCATAAGGACTAACGAATTTTCGTATGATACATATTTAATTGATATATTTTTGTTACCTATTTTGGTTAGTTTTCATACATATCTAGGCTTGAATTGCACTAAAATATAGCTAAGAGGGTTCTGTATTTGCATCAAAATCGCAGGATTTTAACGAAGTATTGTATATGAGACAATAACAAAAAGAGATATAAATTTTTATCATGTCACCAGTATCCTTCAGGCTACTATCTGTTTAAAAATAAAATGGTCGTGAGTATTTTTGCAATAACTCATGAACACTAAGAGCTGCGGTTTTCATCATTTTATAGAGCCTTGACTACTCTATCGATTTCTATATAAGGAATTAAAAAGCTAAGATTTCCAAGCGCTTTGCCAAATGAATTTTTAAAAGATTTGAATTCCGTTCTCTCAAATTCTATAGTGAACTCAATGTTGAAAAGTACTAAAATATAGGCTAGTATAGGTTTTACAAGTATACGAAAGGCCGACCTCTATACCTCTTGAGCATAATCTATATATAATGTTTAGTGACTGTCTGTGTCGAGGTCAAAGGTCACTGAATTCCCTTTATCATGTGCAAGAGAAATGGCCTTTGACCTCGACACAGACAGTCACTAAACATTATATATAGGTTACGCTTAAGAGATACAGAGATCGACCTTGCGCATACTGGTAAAGACTACACTAGACTATATTTTAGTACTTTTCAACATTGAGTTCACTATAGAACTTAAGAGAATGGGATTCGAATCTTTTAAAAATTCATTTGGCAAATCGCTTGGAAATCTTAGCTTTTTAATTCCTTATATAGAAATGGATAGCGTAGCCAAGGCTCTATAAAATGATGAAAACCGCAGCCCTTAGTGTTCTTAAGTTATTGCAAAAATACTCACAATCATTTTATTTTTACACTGGCAGTAATTTTAGATTCAGGTTCACAAAAGAGCGAAAGAAAGACCCTAGCCCGTAAGTGAATCTATCTATATAACTGCCAACCTGCCTATTCCATCTAGTTCAATGCGGCAGCTTAATACAAGCGTGTAGACACAGCATTATCGGTATATGTATATGCATGCATCAGAGAATTTACTTTATTTGTAAATTCACGCATGGAAATTACCGAATGCGCAGGCTTAGATTTTTTTACATGCAGAGACATGCAAGTGTTTTTGTAGAAAATCCATGCGTGTGCATGCAACACAAGATTATAATAGCTAAAATACAAAGCATATGTCTCAGACATGCATGAACACGCACAATTTTTTCCATAAAACTTAAAATCGAATATAAATACTTTGTTTTATAAGACGAACTTCTTCATCATTCGACCATTTACCTACATTAGATATACAATGAAAACTGAATACTAATAAATATCAAGGATTTTAAAAAAATGTCCAAGTTCTTTGAGCTAGTATAGTGTAGTTGTAGAAGAATGATTCCATTTTTACAAGAAATGTATGTTGATGAAAAACACAATGCTTCTAAGAATTAATTTATTTTTTCGTTGTATTAGAACTTTTAGATCAGTTGTACTCATATCGATCGTTTTAAATGGGTATATTATACATGAAGTATCCCAGTAAAATCAGCCTAACTCTCGTGCATGACCATCTGCATCAAGGCTTACCTGACTTTGTCATCAACATCGACAGAGCTTGCCAATACAAAATTTGCTCGTTAAAGAGTTAATACTTTAAAGGAAATTCTACAAGTTTTAAATTAAAAGAACATTCTATAGTAGAAAAATTTATTTAATCTGTATATCTGCTCAAACTTTCAACGAATTTAGTAATTTCCAAGACAGAAAATAAAAGTTTTCATTATTTTTAAATATGTCATACACTATTTGTCATAGAATAGTTTGATTCTTTGAATATGTTTCTCAATTATCAAATATAAATCAAATTAAAATAAAATATTCTTTTGTTGTCATGTAAAATATTGTTATTTATTCGTATCAATTCAATTCTATAAAATATTGAACTTCTTTTATTGAATATTGTCTATGTTTAATAGATATGTTAGTTTAATATATTTTTTTCATCTGTATCTATTATTGATTTTATTTATCAGACAAGATATAATTTTTGCTTTACCAAGATCAAATATTACGACTATTAATGGTGAAGATGTTAAGACAAATGTACGTTCACCAGCGTTTAATAATACCTGGCTGGAACTTACATTGAATCCAGGTAAAGATCAACTAAATTCTCATCATTTAAGAAGTTCGCGTGGAAATATTATGAAAACTGTTTTTATTATTGTTGTTGGTGTATGTATCTTGATTATTGTTGGTGGTGTAATTAGTATTATTGTTCATTATTTGAAGAAAAAATAAATAAAATATATAAGAAACCTATCATATCTGTATAATTTATGCTATTTAAAAGACGACTAAATGAAAATAAAAGCATAATTTAATACAATCAGAGATGCATTGTCTCAATTAGGCAAGATCACTTTTAATAAATAAAAATAAAAATATACTTTTATGAAAATGTTCATCATCGTAAAATTAAGAAAATATAAAATGACAGTTAGATTGGTCATTTTTTCTCATCATATGACAAGTATACTTCCAATTATTTTGCATTAAAATACTGAACATTTATTGAATGAAATATTTTTTATATAAATTGATCACAACAGTTACATAAAGAAGCCAATGTTGTTGCCTTGACACATCTTGAAGGCTGGTTTCTTTAAATTTTAAACTATTAAATCATTTAGATGTTATCAAGTTCGATGATGGAAATATTTGTGATTTAGGTACAAACTGATCTATCTCCTTTAAAATCACGATGATAATCAAATTAATCGTAGAGCAATTAAGAAAAAAAAATTTTTATGCATTCATACATCTGAATCTGTTGTATTTTCAACTGATAAAAAATAATTTTTTTTGTGAGTGATTACTCGATGAGCAAAATCACTAATGCCTAGTCGTCTATATAGCCCAGAATCACGATAACGATGATTTAAACAAAAACCTCTATCGTAATCTATGTCTTGACAGTATCATCTATGAATATTCATACAACAAGTTTCATCTCAATTCTATCGAATACAATATTCATCATCAGAAAACCATTCTGATATAATATCTAAAGCAGAATAATCAATAAAGATAAATGCAAGATAAACTTAGCCATTTGTTGAATACAGTTAGTGAAATAAATGACTAAATGTTTCTCAATACAGAGAAGCATAACCAGTGGCACATAAATAATGAGAATACTTTTGTTTTGTCTTGTCTGAAATGTTAGAAAGTATCTAGGAAAATCATTTTTAGACAAAAACGATGAAGAGCACTGTTCTCTACAAGAATATTGTTTGTAGTAAAATTGATTACAATCATCAAATCGAAAGATTTCTGTCGAACGATACATTCACAGCAACTTTTAATTTATGAATTCTATCACTTAATATAGACTCATATACATTTGCTAACTTACGCAATTTGTAATTTCAGAAGAAAATATGTAGTGTATGTTGAAACATAATATCAGACGACAAAAACTTCTCTGAAGAACTACATCACAGTTTCTATTCGAACAGACAGTGAACAGATTATTATTTCACAGATGAGTTAAGACAACGCTAAAAAATGGATATCATATTATTAATCTTACTTTGTCTGAAAAATTATTTTCATATAAATGGACTTCACGATGAATAGTTAATTCAGAAATTGAGAAGATACATAATCATTAAAGCTGTTCATAATGTTTTAAAATGATTTTTTTTGTTCGTTTTGAATGTCATATTCTTTCATAAAGGATCGTAAACTACAAGTGTATGTTATGCTATTGACCAAATGCGAAAGATACATTTATCTATTGAATCTTCAGTTTCATTACAGATATACAGATTTCAAATATGAATAGAAAAGAAATCTTTCAAAACTATTCTAAAATCATATTCTAGCGAGAGCAGATCAAATCGGTGACACTAATTTTAATTTCTAAAACTAAATTTGTTTATTTGTTAATAAATACAAAAATGAAAAAATAGCGCGATAGCTTAATCAACAACTCTTGTACTTCTACTAGTCCCATGTGTCATCTAATACTTCTTTTCTTACCTCATTCAAATCAACAAATCATCATTATTAGTATAATTTTATTCTGTGGTAGTTATCGCTTTTGTTTTTATCCTGTAAATGGTACAAATCAGGTAAAATTCTTTTGTAAATTTTATATTATTTCAATAAATTTATTTAAGATCGTTTATATTACTAATCATACAGAAAAAATTCTATCAAAATTAAAATCTAATGATGAAATAATTATTCTTGGTATACTTATTGAACCTGTGTATGTGTCTATTTCAAATAATCTAAAGATATAGACTTCTTTTAGTTTATTTATTGATTTAATAGTCGATAATAAAAATAAACCACTTCATCTTAAATTTACAGATATTGGAATTATATTTAATTCTATGAAAAATGGTTTTTGGCTTGATGAAATAGAATTAAAAACTGATCCATTGATTGTAAATATATCATTTGTAATAAATATTTTTATTGATGCGAACGAAAATTTTAATGTAAATATTTTGAAAATAAAATATATATTTATGTGATATTTTTCTTTCTGTATTTTAAGATGTCTGTAAATGGACAAAAATTTATTCAAATTAATAAACGTGAATCATTAGAAAATGTTGAAGAACTTCGTATTTATGGAAATTTTACTCTTAAATCAGTTAAAATTATTCAAATAAATGAAGAAGGTTAATATAGACAACTATTTTCTTTTATTATTTAAATAAATAAATTTATAGTTACAGAAGATAATTCAATGAAAACATTTATTATTGGTATAGCAATTACATCTGTTTTGTTAATTATTACTGGAATATGTATTTTTTATATTTTACGACGACATCGTACACATTCATCAAAAAATGGTGAAGATTCAACAATTGAAAGTTTAAAAAGTTCTAGAAGTAATAAAACAAATTTTTCAAATATGACACATTTAACAGGCAATACATTTCTTTCTTAAATTATCAATAATAAATAATTTATATTATAATATTAATTAAAGAGATTTTGATCTCATATTTTTTTAAAGAAAGAATCATTACATGAAAAATAAAAGACCATAATATACTAATTTATATGATTAAAAATTAGGATAGATATATATTCAAAACAGATTTTATGATTTGTTCTTATAAAATTGTAAATAAAAATTATCGTTCAAGAGATTTCAATCTGAATTTAATTTTTGTAAGCAAAACTGTAGCCGTTGACGAGAAACCTTATCCAAGTGTAACACTCTGATTATTTTCATTCATATCTCATTCGATAGAGTATAGAAAAGTAGTGAAAAGCTAAAAATTTTATCAGGCAACAACTCTTTCTCGAGGTAATTATAGCCATTTTACTGAGATTCTAGCGTATGCCATGATATTTCGCAATAATTTAGATGTCAATACTTCGATCTTAATTCTTATCCATAAGTAGGCCTACCTATGAATAAGATTTTACATCAAAAAAATTGACATTTGAGTTTTTGCGAGATGCCATGACATACGCTAAAACTTTTAGCTTTTATAATTACTTCATTATACTCTATCGAATGAGATAGGAATGAACTGAATCGAAGTGTTACATCTGGATAGAGTTCTTCGTGAGCTTAAGAGACGTTCCATGAGAAAATCGAGGATTTGCTATATGCGCCAAAACATGGAGTCGATGGATTCCAGAGCTGATTCCATAGGAGGTTAGGCTTCATTGACCTATATATGAATGCAAAATATTACAATCTAAAGATTTACTTTAAGAGAGTTAGGATATACCAAATGATATAACCTCAAAAATGACTTTGAAAATGAACAAAATTTAATAATTGTGTTTTATGAATATTTTCACTATTGAAATTGAGTCATATACTAATCGATGGTGCTTTACGTGCTCTACAAAATGGCATATACATAATGAAAAAAAGCTAGAGAAGTTTTTCAAAATGACTTGCCCATCTCTGTTAGGTACTTATGGAGCAACCCTTCAAATTTCTTTCCGAATCTAGAGCAGACCATTGCTGATTTTGAAAACCTTATTTCAAATTATTGACTCTAACATCTGGCAGTAAACAGCAATAGATATTATTACTTCGCAAAACTGTGTTTTATATCAACGATCCCAAGTATCTCGGAATCCATATACTTCTCATAGTTATGCGTCACGAACGTGACCGTGACCATCTAGTTCATGACCAGGACATGAATGTGACTAAAAATCGTGGTCACGCAAAGCTTCATTCATGAGGTGCTAAATTGATTCTTGAACGAATTAATAATTATTTGAAAATTGTGGTTATGTGTTTGAAATATGCATTTTTATGTGGTGAAATAAAACAATCACTCTGAATATCTACTTAAATGTTTAAAAATAAATGGTCTCTCAAAATAGATTTAAAATTAGATGGAGCGGTGGCGGTATGAACACTGACGGGGCGAGACGGTGGCGGTGACGAAATTTGTCGGCGGGGCGGGACGAGGCGGCGCGACTTTTTTGCTGCTCCGTCCATTTTTGATGTGTATGCATATGTATGGGTTACCTTACAGGTGTGCATCGTTCCATTATGTTCTTTCAACTTGAAAAAGGTTCTCTGTACGTGCGCGCATATCTCTTAAATAACAAAATATTGTCTACTTTTTTGAATGTTTATTTTCCAAATAGAAACAAAAAACACACACAATTACAATTTCTTTTTTACTCTTTCAACATTTTTCTTAAATGTTTGAAGATATGGGTGATTTTCAAGTAGTACACGTTGTCCTACATCCAGAGCATGCTCATAAAATGAAAGTGCTTTTGAATAATCACCCATGTCGTCATACACACTACCAATATTATTGTGCGAAGTAGCCAAATCAGGATGATTTTGAGGAAGACTTTTTTGGTAGATTTCAAGTGCTTTTTCATGAGATGAAAGTGCTTTTGAATAATCACCCATCTTGGAATATGCACCACCAATGTTACTGTAAGAAGTAGCCAAACTTGGATGATTTTGAGGAAGAGTTTTTTTTGAAATTTCAAGGTCTTTTTCATAATATGAAAGTGCTTTTGAATAATCACTCATGTTGTCGTACACCAAACCAATATTATTGTAAGAAGTAGCCAAATCAGGATGATTTTGAGGAAGACTTTTTTGTTTAATTTCAAGTGCTTTTTCATGAGATGAAAGTGCTTTTGAATAATCACCTATGTTGCCATACACCAAACCAATATTATTGTAAGAAATAGCCAAATCAGGATGATGTTGAGAAAGACTTTTTTGCCGTATGTCAAGTGCTTTTTCATGAGATGAAAGTGCCTTTGAATAATCACCCATGTTGGCATACACCAAACCAATATTATTGTAAGATTCAGCCAAGTCAGAGTGATTTTGAGGAATAATTTTTTGGCGTATCTGAAGTGCTTTTTCATAATGTAAAAGTGCCTCTGAATAATCACCCATGCTGTGATATACCTCACCTATAGTATTGTAAGACGCAGCTAACTCAGAGTGTGTAGGAGAGAGAATCTTCTGACGAATTTCAATTGAGTTTTCACAATATGTAATTGCTTGTGTATATTCTCCTTGGGCATCCTTGATCATTCCGAGTTTATGATAAATATTTGCTTCTTCACTCTCATCAGATTTTTGATCAAGCATAATTTCGCACAATTGTTGAGCCTTATCAAACTGCGCAAGTTTAATTAGTAATTCAACCATTCGATGCCATCCTTTCAGATCTGGATGTGTTTCTTTGCGTATCTGTTCAGTTAAACTATATAAATCAGGATGATTATCACTTGTTAGTGTTAATTGTACCTCCCAGAGACGATTATTGTTGTTGTCCATTTGTTTCATATCTCCAACTCGAAACACGGAGTGCATTGAAAAGAGAACTTCTTCTTCATCTTCGAAATAACCTACATCGCGAACATTGGCATAAGGTGTTGATGGTATGGATGGATCAATTTTCATGACGAATAAAATGCCTACTAAATCAGAAGTTTCCATTGTTTCACGAGCAAAATTAAGAGATACTTGTCGATTCATACTGGTGGATAAAAAATTATTAAAAGATAATAATCCACCTTTTGTTTGGAATAATTTATCAAAGTCTATTTGTGAGAGACCTTGACCGCGATACACGGTAAATGTGTGTGAATGAGTAAGTTCAGCATATTGTTCGGAGTGAAGTTGCTCAATATGCTTGTGAAGATCTTTAACGAAGAAGCCCATAGTGACAATAAGGTCCACTTCCATTATTCGTAAGGCACGATTTAACATTGAATAAAGAAAACATTGATAAGTATACCACCAGACTGGTAGATGTTTTCGATATTCTCGTTCGAGTTTATCAACATTTTTCAGTTCCTTATTATTACCATTGAATTGCTCACGACAGAAGACAATAAAGTCGTTGATATGCTGTGGTTCAAAATGAATTGTTAAAAGAATTTCCTTTAGTATTTGCGTATACATAAAGGATTGGTCGAGTTGATCAAGATTTTTATTTATTACATCACCATTCGTGGCTACAAAGCTCATCGAAATGGTGTTTTGATCACATTCATGAGCCGCGTGTTTCAGTGCTTCACAGATTGGTTTAATATCTGTGAAAACACCTTTGACTTTTGGCCAATTTTTTGTCCATAGCTCATGGCGAGCTTTGTTTTCACAAAAAATAAAGATCCTACTGACCTGTGACATTTTGTGAACAACAGGTACTGTTGTTTCTCCAAGTGTACCCGACGAAATCATAAATGTATTTTCATCTTCAATACTGTTGATGAAGTTAACACATTCATCCATTGTGGTGAATGTATGTACGGTGTTCACAACTTCTCGCAAATTGGACATTGTATTGATACAATCGGCATTATTAACTTCGTCAATACTGCTGTCGAGCCAGATTAGTATGAAATTTTGAACGGCACGATTATTTGTTCGTTGTAGTAATCTAGTGCTTATATTGATGTTTTTAGCTGGACTGTGCGTTTCTTCGTTCTTCTTGCTACGAATGAAGCCATCAATCATTTGTTTCATTTTATCCATATTATTAATTCGATTATTATGATAATTTCAAGACTGTACGTATCATCAAACTGAAATAGTTTTTAAAATTACATTAAAAATAAAACGAATAATTTTTTTTCTATACATTCTCTCTCTTCGTTCTTACCTGATAAACACAGTATTCGTTTTAAATCGAATATGTTGTTGTTGGAAGCTTGTTTTTTTTATGCTATTGCGAAATATTACGTCGTTTTCATCATTCATTTATTATCATGCTTCATTAACCAACCAATATTTTTTTCCCTACTACCTTACAAAAAAATATGCATTTATGACACATCATATTACAGATACATGCAGGCTTTTTTTTGCTTTCCTTTCATCTATTGTTGAGGGGATGCACAATGCACGCATTGATGATAGTGTTCAAAAAAAAAAGAAAATGCATGGTAAGGTAACGTTATTGATAAAAATGCGAAAAAATCAAAATTTTGATAAATAATTATTATTTCAAAATTACGAGTTCTGATATATGAATGAGATTTTTTCGAAATATTAATTCAAAATCATATTCATTATAAAAATGTCTCAATGTCAACATTTATTATCATTATTAATCAATCTTATAAAAAATTTTATTATGCTTCGACCATATATATATAATAAATGTATACAATCACTTGTTAAAATTGAACATGGATTTAATATTTGAAAACAAGTTAAAGAATTATTTATAAATCTTCAATAAATTTTTATTGTCATTAATTCAACAACAATCTTTGAAGAAGATTATCTTGTTTTATTTTCTGTATTATATAGAAGAATTTAGTCAAGCATTTATGTTCAATTAAAATTAAATTAAATTGTGTATTTTCTTAATATAAAAATCTCAACTATTGAATGAATTCGATATCAGATTGCATTAAAGAGCTTTTTTAAAAATAAAATATCTGATCAATTATATATATATTTTTTTTTCATACTCTATAAGAATTCTCATTGAAGAGACGAAGTTTCTTTAGCTTTACAAACAGAATTTTGAGAGAAGAACTAATGATGCATTATCTAATTTTTTACACTAATGAGTGAAGGGTGTTATTCGATTAACGAATATTTTATTTGTTTTAAGTTTATAAATTCAAAATTAGATTAAAACGGTTTTTATTCTTTATTTATGATAAAAAAAATCAATCAAATAAATATTTTACAGTTACACAATTTTTAACATTACATGCTATAAAAGTCTCTATTCAAAAACTTCTATTGATATTAATCAATTATGTTCTAACATATCTTTAACATCTTTTTCTTTATATTGTTATTATTTATCGATTATTTGTATATTGCAGAAGACAAGATAATATAAAACATAATATAATGAAAATTTCTATATTGATCTTGATTTTGAATCATTATTTTAATAATAAATACTCTCCATTAGCTATCGAATGTTTATAATATAAAAGATTTTCTTATATATGTCTATTATAAACTTCATTTTATTCATCTAATTAAAACATTTAAAAATAATAGAAATATTATTTGTAACGATTTTCTAATGTATTAAAGTTAAAATTCAATACATTATGAATGAGTATAACTTGCATCGATATTATATTTATAGATCAATTCCTTTTACAACAAATATATTTTAGGTTTATGTTAAATTGCAACACATGAATCTTAAAATTCCAATTTCTTGAAATAGAATAGCTTTATACTCGAATTAAATAGAAATAAGACTAGTGGTATATGTGCATCAATATTGAATTTACAATTATCTAGTAGATCAATCATCTTATTTTTTTGTTTGGATTATTCAATATCGAAATCATTCCATAAATGAATTCTTATGAATATGTAAATCAACGGAGAGAAAAAAAGAGAATCATAAGTATTGTGAAAGATGAGAATTTTTTTTGAAAAAAAATGTTTAATTGGATTATTCTTATATGTTAAGAATGTCTATGACTATAGAAAAACATTTTTAATAATGCACTAAAGAGAATCATGACATATTCAGTTAGAATCAATGACAACACATATGTTACTTATATTCAAAATCATTATCACAAGATTAATGCTTCAATGAATTCATAGTTTTCTTATTCCTATGAACTAACAGTAATTCTTTGATTTTTTAACATTTGAAAATATTTATAATAACTAAGTAGCACAATATACATTTTACATATTTGCTTCATTTTTGTATATGTGATTTTCAACATTGATAATATAACGATATTACAATATTTTTACGATCAAATAATACATCTTAGCATATCAACAAGGACATAAAACATATTTGTGTCAATAATAATTATAACTATAATAATCATGAATTGTTTTCATATATATAATTTCATAATTTAGAAACATATGACCTTCTAGAACTCAATATAAATATTAATATAACAGATAAAAATCAAGAAGTGCAAATACCTGACAATGCTTTACTTATTTAAAATATTCTAAGACATTAGAGATTTATCGAAAGTCGTTGATTATGAAAGAAAATAATTGCCTTTCAATCATTCTAATGTAGATGCATCCCATAGGGATATTATATTGGTTTATTACATCCTCGACCATGGTAATTTTGACATGAAACATGATCAATCATCAAAACTCGAGTTAAAATCATTTCTTCTGGAATAACCAGGCATTTCTCCAAAGTCTATAAAAGCATAGAATTGAAATCAATGTTGTCATATTATTCAAAAATAATCACTATTTCTCATCACTCATTATCATCATTAACATAATGAAAATTATTTTTTTACAATTATATATTAAAAAATCTTTAAAAGAAAAATATAAAATTTAAGTTTCTTTTACAGATAATTTTGAAATTTATATTTTAAAATGATAAAAACATTCATTTATTAGAACAAAAGAAAACAATCTTCATCTATCGCCATCTATTTAAGAATATATAAAAGAACATACGAATAGTATTTCTTTATATTCAATCATATGAAAGTTTTTATAATTGATTGTTCATTGGTTATAAAATAATATTAGACTTTGGCATATTATTTATTTGAATTAAAATAAATGAATTAATCTAAACAAAATTAATGGATAAATTAAGTAAAGCACTCGAAAATTTAAAACTTCTTTCGAGTACAACATCGGAAACATTAACAACAAATAATGAAAAGTATAAAATAAATAACTATTTATACGTTTTTTTTTTTATCTATACTATTACTCGTTTTTTTTTCTATAGATCTCGATTAGATCCAATATCAGCAAATAAAGAAAAAATTCATCTATTAAATCTTGTAACCGATTTACTATGTTCACCATCTTTAATTAAGTAAATAAATAAATATTTATTTCTTTTTTATGATTTTGTATTTTAATAGAGGTAATAATGAAAATTATTTTAAATTCCTCACTGCTAGTGTAGAAACATTATTTACAAATTGTGATGAAAATGATTATGATGTACGATTAGCAGCAGAAGAAAATATTAATAAACTTGTTAAGGTATAAATTTTCTTTTATTTATTTCTATAATAAATTTGTTATTTTTTTTTTATTTTTATAATTAAAAAATAGAATTTAAAAGAAACATTTTTAGCAAGAATTCAAGTTGAATTACATCGTATTATAAAACGAAATCCAAATGTTGGACCACGAGCTTTAAAAGGTTAGATTATTTTTCTTAATTAATAAATGAAGAAAGAAAAAAAAAATATTTTTTTCTTTATTTAGGTGCTTTATGGAGATTTGCTGAATTAGCAAATATAATTCATGCAAAAAAGATTCGACCATTTTTTGAACATTTATTTCAAGCATTTTGTACAATTGCAGCACGTTCAGAAGATCTTGTTCATGATAAATTACCAGAATATTATGAACTTATTTTTCGTATTCTTGGTCGATCAATTAATGATAAAGAAATAAAAGTAAATTAATAGTATTCTTATCAATTATGATTATTAATATGATATAATTTGAAATATATATTTGATTATTATATTGTTAGAAATTAAATTATAGATTAATATAGTTTAAATAATTAAGTTTTTCTTTATCGAAATATACTTCAGACTATTATTTTATATGATCAGTGCAAATATTAAATTGTCAATAGTACGATAGTTAGTTATTTTAAATATATAAGTATCAATAAAAAAGTAGAATTTATAAAGATGAAATTTAATTATTGTATTAGTAAGATAGGTCAAATCTTTGCTAATCTATTTCTATTTTTTTTTCTTTCTTATCTATTGATACTATTCTTACTGGTAGTCGTTTACAATAACTTTAACAAATTTAAAATAATTAATTATTTATTTTATAGGAACTTCTTTCAGCCTATTTGGCTAATATGTCACATGAATCAGCACTTATTCGTCGTTCATCAGCATCATGTCTTATTGTTATATGTCGTCATTGTCGTTATCCTATGATCATAGCTCGTTTTCTAGTAACTCACACAATTGGTATGTCTTTATCTAACAAAAAAAACAAACAAAGAAACAAATTTGATTATTTTTTATTTTCTTATAGATCGATTACTTGAACATCATCATCAAACTGATAGTGTTCGTTTAATAATTGGTTGTCTTGGTTTAATAAAAAATCTTATTCAATTACTTGGTACAAATATTGAAGAATTTTTAACATCATCATTAAATAATCAACAAATATTAAATATAAATAAAAACCTTGATGTTAATGAACAAAATCTTCCAATTAATATTCGACAAATAATTGAAGTAAAAAATAAAAATAAAAAACGAATTTTCTTACTTTTTTTTTCTCTAGTGTGTTGATATTGTATGTTATCTTTGTTTACAACATAATGATCATAATGTTGTATCAAGTTCATTAGAAACACTTGAAATAATACTTAAATATTCAAATTTATTTGATTTTGATCAATTATTAATATCAACAGAATATCAATCTATAGAAGAAACTCGTGTTAGTCAAGAATTAAAAAAACGTAAATTAGAAAAAAAACAAAAAAAAAAATAAATTATTTTTATTTTTTATTATTATATAAATAGTTTATCCAACATATCAACGTTCATTTATGGAAATTAATGAACAACAACAAATTTTAACAAATAAAATTAGTGATGAATTAGATTCATCTTCAATAATTAATAATGAAAAACGTACATCAGCTGCTAAACTTGTTGAACAACTTATTTCAAAGTATAAATAACAAATAAAAAATATATATATTATTTATTAAAAAATATTTTCTTATTTAGATATATACTTAATATAGATGGTACAGTAAAAACTGACGATGAATCACGTGTTAGTATTAAATGTGCTACGTTAACATGTCTTTCATATCTATCAATGATTGATCCATTTGCATTTTTTGATTCATTTGATTATCCAACAGAAAGTATGTAGATATATATTTAAATTTAAAGTAAAAAAAAGTGGTTGAACTTAGACTAACATATTTTCTTTTTACTTTTAAGTTATTACTTATCTTTTATCATTACGTGAACATGATGATCCTCATTTACGTGGTGCATGTGCTAATTTACTTGCTAAATTAATTCAAACAACAGTTCGTCTTTTAACAATATCTCCACCAATATCATCATTGTCAAATTCATTTAATAATTCATTTATTAATCAATATTCATTTGTATCAACAGATTCTCAAGAAAGTGCAAGATTAGGTTTAAAATTTATATATATTTTTTTGTATTACTATTCATTAATTATTTTTCTTTAAAGATATTCAATTAGGTATTTTAGCAGAATTGCTTTCTACATTTCGATTATGTCTTAATGATAGTAATGCACGTGTAATACAAGTTTCTTTAAATTCTTTACGTACATTATTACCAATATTATTAACTAATAGTCAAGCATTAACAGTAATAGCTATTGAATTATTAGAAGATGCTATTCAACATAGTTCAAGTTCATATGTTCTTGCTAAAGTAGAATGAAAACTAATGAATATTTTAAGATTTAAAAAAAAATATAATTTTATTTTTTTTGTTTTATATAAATAGGTTGCTTTAGCTCAAGTTATTGGTGAAATCGATTTTCGAATATTAACATATCTTGAACAACAACATCAACAAATGAAGAAAACAGTAAAAATTTAAAAAGAAAAAAGGAAGAAATTATAGAAAATATTTTCTTTTAAATATTATTTAGAATCGATCATGGCTAGATCGTTGTATTGATATTATTTTATTATTTCTTACTGATGAAGATTCACGGGTTCGTCAAGCAGCAGCTCTTACTTTTGCTAAGTATGTTTATAAAAATTTCTATAAAATCGTATTAGAGGCTCGACTTGTTTTTAAAATGAGTATTAATACAACCAGTGTATATGAGAACGAAATAGATCTTATCGAAACTCTATTATTATGATACTAGTTGAAATATGATCAAATAGCATAGAAAAGTAAAAGATTATTCCCTCGACTATAAGAAGGATCATATGAAAAAAAAAGTTTGTGTATGTTTGTGGATAGCTGACTGTGTTAAAGGTCAAAAAACACGAGATTAGGAAATTCGATTGCTTCTATATCAATAGTAATGCAGTTAAAGTGACAGAATAATCTGATATATGGAGAATATTTAATCTTTTGTGTCTTGTAATTTGGCAACCAGCAAAGCGGCGTTTGTCGTATTTAACGTTACAAGGGATTTTCATAGTGCACTGACTTTTCCTAGAACACTGTAAAAATCTGGCATTTGTCTCACTATATTTTTTCACGTTTAGCATTTCTTATTTAATCATTATGAATTTTAATGTTACTCATCGCTATTCTAGCTTTATCAAGAGTTACTCTAGTGATGAATCTAGAATTGTGGAAGGGAGGGACGACTACAGAGAAAAATCATTTTTTAAGCTAATTAGAAATCGAAAAAGTTTTCTCGAAGGTTGGGACAATAGCCCCATCGGTCTCCCTCAAATCCACCAGTGAGTTATTCGAATAACATCTCTAAGGTTGGTCACATTGAGATAGACTGAAGATGAAATGAAAAATGAAATGCGTACTAATTTCGGCATACATCTTTCCGGCATTGATGTTTTCAAGCCAATTCGCGAAAAGAAGAAGTAGTACACAACATGAAGTGATTTTGTCTACAGGACGAATCTCATAAATGAAAATGTACAGTACAACAATCGAGCTATATCCTTGTTACTCTAACTACGTGATAGAACGATGTTTATTAAATATTTATGATTGCTAATAGGTCAATAATGGTTGTATGGTATCGTTAGAATAAAACTTTTATACTGAAGACTCTTATAACCGTTGTGTATACATGTATTAACGTCTGATTATGCTATACTATTTATTATAGATGAAGAGTTTATTGAATAAAGTAGACTTGAACACGGATAATTTGACTCTCCTTACAACTTTCGGTTGAAAGGTGATATTTGTTTTAAATTATTGGGCTAAAAGATACAATTGTTTCTTACTCTCAAAAGCCTAATG
This sequence comes from Macrotrachela quadricornifera, assembly GCA_022393335.1. Classification (NCBI taxonomy): domain Eukaryota; kingdom Metazoa; phylum Rotifera; class Eurotatoria; order Philodinida; family Philodinidae; genus Macrotrachela; species Macrotrachela quadricornifera. Next base: position 279,836 of record JAJEKB010021534.1, on the reverse strand, counting down.
AAATTTGTGTCGTTCTCCAGAGATAGGATATATACTTCGGTTCTGTTACCATCGGTATTGATAGAAATAATTCTGCCTTATACAGTCGAGGGTTAAGTGAGTCGAATCGACGAACGTTAGTTGTTTTATCTATCAGACTACATAGAGAGGTAAACTAAAGTACCACTCTCATTATTTCTTAACTGTCCTAAGTAGATATCCATATTTACAACGAAAAACTAAATCTAACTCATTATTTATATTCTTAGATTTGTTGATCAAAGTTCGTTTTTACCTTGCCAATGGCCAATACATTCTTTATTTAAATGGATTAATTCTTCTTGTCAATGGATATATACTGTTCATCATTCATTACAACAATCAAATACATCTATAATAGGAACAAAAGATGAAGCACAATGTGAAACAATATCATGTCTATCATCATTAATTTTTGATCGTTTAGCTCAAGCGTCAACTCGAATACAAATTGTTTGTTATTTAATTTTTTTTTGTCTTTTTTAATTTAATTTAATTTTGTGTTTTAGGTTGGATGTTTAGAAGGTATTTATGCACTTGGAAATATTTTAACACCAACAACAATTCGTTCATTTTTTCATAATCAATATGATGAACTTCGTTTATTAATACATTTTTTGAAACATCCATTTATTTTACATGATCTTAATAATTTACAATTATTACTTGATATTATCAATATACTTTTTTTAAGTAAAAGAAAACAAACAAAAAAGAAATTTTTGTTTTTAAAATTGTTTTTTTTTTCTTTTCCTATAGACTTATCTAATAGTACAGGTGAAACAGTCGATAATCAACCACCAGAAAAAGTTTTTCATTTTTTAATCAAGTAAAAATATTTAACGATATACATATACATATATATATATATATTTTATTTCTAGAATTTTATCTATATTTGCTTGTGTGGTTGAAGATACAACTCCACCAATTCCACCAACACAAAAAATAAATTTTTCTCAACTTCCATCATCACCTCAACAATTAAAAAAACGATTTGAAAGCAATACTGATTCAAGTAAATCATCTAATTTAGTTTTATTCATTAAAATAATAATTAATTCTTTTTCTTTTTTTGTTAAAAGAAAATGAAAAAGATTCAACAAATACTGATGGAATAAATTCATCAACAACAAGTGCAATAAATACAGATAAAGATAAAAAACTTAATCGAACACAATTAGGTGCTTTTGGAAATAATCCATCAATGATGAAATTATTTGAATTAATACGTACATCATATCAAATACATAAAAGTTTATTAAATTCATCTGAATTAGATCGTTTTGGACAATTACTTTCAACAACATTAATTTGTATGAAATCAGTTTTAAATCTTGTTTCAATACAAGATATATCAAAACATTTAGAAGAAACACTTAGTTATCTTAAATCAACATTTAATATTGATAAAATTAGAACTATTCAATGTACACAAGAGGTAATATTAGAAATTTAATACAAATAACACTTCTTGTTTATCCGAAAGTCAAAGAAATCGTTTCTATTTCTGAAAGTTCTAATACCAAATGATCTCTACTCCTCATTTCTAATTTTTATTATGAATAGTTCAGTGTATGACAAACTTGGCATCATGACACTGTGTATAAGTCAATGACGCTCTCTCTACATTGGCAGTTCAGTTTTATTTCCGATCTCAGACTATGAATTGTGTGACTATATACAAAGCAACATCTTCGGCGCTTTCCAATTTTGATAGAAAATATTGTGCCGTCAAGTACACAGGATTCTATAGTGATGGCTATTCTTAAATCTCCGATTTTCGAACTTAAATCAGAAATATTAGTTGAATTTCATTTTTTTTATCTTGTTTTACAAACTGATAAATATATTTGATACAACTATTTTCCAGTAAGAGCTAAAATATATTATTTTTACTTCCAGTTTCATAAGAACCTTCAATATCTAAACAAATAATATTTAAATAAATTCCACAAATTACAATTTCAATACAGAAAGTTTCTTCTTATATAAATATTAGATTAATATTAAAAAAGCAATCAAAATTAATTAAATCTATATTTTTCTCTAGCTTCTTGAAAATCTTCATCAATTAACAGTTAGTTCACCAACTTCTACTGATATAAAACCATCAAATTTTGCTTCACAATTATCATCAAATAATTCTTTAACTAATATTCATACTATAACTATTCGACAACCAATGATTTATTTATTCGGTTCACGTCATTCATCAAGTGTTAATAGTGATCAATCAATAGAAAATACTACAATACGAGAGTATGATGAAAATTTTAGATAAGAAAAAAAAGAAAACTAAATAAATTTTTTTATTTAATATATAGTTTTTATTTAACTAAAAAACAACGAAAAATAATGGAATATTTAAAACATCCACCAAATCGTAATGAACGTACAAAAATTGGTAATTATATTCGTCTATTTGAAACAATTGTTATTCTTAGTCTTAAAAAATATGTTAATTCAAATGAAAGTGAATTTCAAGCTGGTGTACTTGATTTACTTATACAATTACTTTTACTTCGTGTTAATTATAGTTTATTAGATGCAGACGAAGTTTGTTTGATTTTATTTTAATTTTAATTATTCTATTTTAGTTTTTTAAGCATTTTCTTACTCATATAACTAATCAACTTGAAATGATCGAAGATACTGTATCAGGTTTTGATGTATCATCAAATTTTATTTATCATGTCGCAGAATTTCTTATTATGTTATCACGTGAAACACTTCATTCTAAACAAGTTATTAAAGTACAAGATTTAATAAAACATTGTGATTTATTATTAGCAAGTGGACGTGAACCTGAAACACATGGTAAAAATCTTTTTTTTTCTATTATTAAGAAATTTGAATTATTTTGCGTTTGTATTTTAGCTTTATCAGCATTAGAACCAGTTGTATATGATTTATTTCTTGCTCGACTTAAATCTGATAATAAAGAATTAGAAGCACAACGAATGGTTATTGTTCAAATATTACTTAAACTTGTTCGATATAATAAAGTAATTAAAAAATTAGTTTTTGTGCGTCAGAACAATCCTTTGTACTGCTGAAAACCTCAACATTCAATGAGTTTTTTTGCCCCTTATAGTAGAACTTTTATTGAAAGTAGTTCGATGTATGAACAGAGATGTGTGGAACTATAATTATTATTGTTGAAGTTTATCTTCGATTGATATATCGTTAAAAGTAATCATGATAAAGTTTTACCATTTGGTTTTGGAACTAGAACTGGTTTCACACATCTTTATATCTATTTATTTATTTTATAGGCTTTGCAATTATTAACAGTTATTGTTGATAGTGTTCGAAGTGAAGTTGACAAATGGAAACGTCTATCACGACAAATTGTTGATGTACTTCTTGTTCATTTACAAACAAATGTTCCTTTTAATTTATCTAAGGTTTTTATTTTTTACTTTTAAATAATATTTTTTGTTTTTTATTAAATTAAATAGAATCAATCTTTATTGGATGTTTATTCAACACAATTAAAATTATTTGATGTTGTATCATCAGTTGCATTACGACCAATTGATCCATTCGTTGTGGCTTTTCGAATATTAACAAATAAAAATGTTTGTTTAAAAATTTGTTTTATTTTTTTTTTGTATAGATAAATTTTCTTTTTCTTGTAGAATATTGATCGTTATACAATAAATCGATGGTTAATGAATGTAAATATTATCCTTCGATGTTTAATTCAAAATTCAACTGAAGATACAATATTAACACGATGGAAAGATGCATTATCATCAACTAATGAAACTCGTAATGAAACCTTTAGTGCGTATGTATTAAGAATAAAAAAGAATTTTTAATTAAAATTTTAAAATTATTTATTTTTATACTTTTTTTTTCAGAGCTCTTCTTCGTATTTTACATGATATTGTATTACGTCTTTTAACTAATACTCGACAATCACGTGGAGAAATTGATATGATATTAGTTTCTCTTACATCAGATTATCTTTATTTAATTATGCATATTATTGAAAATGGTAAATTGTTGAAAATATTTAGGTTTTTATTTTTAATTATTACAGAAGATGCGATTAGAAGAAAGATATTAGTCATAAAAAAGTAATCATTATCTTGATCATTTGTACGATCATAAACTGAGTCTTCTACAATAAACTTCAAGATATGATCATACGTCTGAGTCAAACCTAGACAAAGTCGATGAAAAATTCATTTTCGAAGTCGAAAATGTAATCTACTTATGATTAATCAAAAATTCTTAGCCTGGTATTGACGATCTATCAAATATGATGATCTATTCAGAAATGAGAAATTAAGTAGATCATTTTGAGACGCATTGAATAGTAAATAGTAAATTCCGTTGTCACAAGACTTTAAAGAAACTGGAGTTAATTTACTGAAAGATGACTACACACTCACACTCAAGATTTTTTAATATTTCATGATAACAGGATTGCCTATATCCTATTCGATGTGCCTTAAAAAGTCCTACAATATTGTATATTTAGTTTTTCATATCTGAATAGATCATCTTATCCGATAGAGAGTCCTTTAAATAGCAGGCTCAGAACTTTTGGTGAATTCAAAGTATTTTTCTTTCTTTGTATATCGAAGCTTCATCCTTCATATTAGTGAATACAAACCATGAAAGATAATACATAATATATCAATTAGTAATGACCACTAAGATAGTAAAGATAACTGAAACATGTTCTAGATATAACACTTGAATGATCAATTAAAATGAAAACGTAATAATATTAAGTAGAAAAGTTATAAATATCATTCAAAAATAGGATCTATATATGTCCAACAAGATGACAACATCTATTAGCTTACATTTTTTTTCACGAAAAATTGAATTTTTATTTTTAGTCTAAACAAAAAAAATGCATGTTTTAAAGCATTGAAATATATAGAATTTTAATTCATTTACAATTATATTTTAGCTAAACAATTCCGAATCATTGTAAAAGATTTTCGTCAATTATTAATTCATGATGAAAGTGATGAAACTGTACATCGTCTTGATTCATTTTCATATTTAACTATGTTAAGTGAATATTTTAAATTACTTTCTTCATTTTATGTACCATTATTACTTCAATGGACAAATATTCTTAATATACTTGATTATACACAAGAAGCATGGTGGTCATCAATGTTAACAAATTCAATTCCATCATTATTAATAACACATTTAATAATAAGTGGTCAATTACAATCATATTGTGATCTTATATGTCGTCATGAATTATATGTTGAACATTTAACATCAATAATAACACATCGTCATTTATTATTTATATTATTTGAACAAAGTGATACATGTACATATGTACATAATTTATTTGGTCTTATACATCGTACATCTGCAGCAAGTCATTTATTTGTTGAATCAATATATACAAATTGGGAAAATTTATTAAAACGAAATAAAATTTTATTATCATTAAAAATTCTTCGTATACTTGAAGGTATACATTTAGATGAAAGTGGATTATTATTAGTTTTATTAATTGAACAATTTCTTACATTACCATATATATCAGTATTACGTTTAGCTGAATTAATTGTTTGTCGTCGTATTGAAATGATGTTAACACTTGATGAACAAGTATTAAATAATCAATTAATGCCAAAATATTTACCAATTATATTACAAACATTATCATCATCATCAAAAACAAATAATAAACATAATATTAAATCAAATGAACATCTTTGGGCACTTATACAACGTTTAATTGGAAAAATAAATTATATACCAATGATTTCAATGGATACAGTAAAACAAGATTTTATTAATCTTAATAATAATGATGAAGATTTTGTTCTTAATTGGATACGAAAAGTTCATTGTCCAATGGATATAACACCGAAAATTTATGCTCAAATGCTTAAAACTGTAACATATAAAAATTTATTACCATTTATGATGTCACCGGTAAAGAAATATATTGAAAAAAAAATTAATAAGACTATTTTCACATTAAACAATAGTAGATATTTTCATTCACACTAAATCTTGTAATGATTTTAAAATAAGTGAGATCAAATTCATATCTATGTTAAGTATCTATTTATTTTGTCTGAATAAGAAGATTGTGAAAGCTTAGTTTTTGTGTGGCTAAAAATCAGTCTAGAAAGATATTTCGACTAGTTACAAGTATGAATTATTCATCTGTGATAATTGCATTTTTATCCTATATACAGAGCCTTCTAAATACGAACATAAATATTCAATTCATTGATTTAAATATTATAAATTTTTCGATTTATTTTTTTATATAGGATTTTATATGGTTATCAATGCCTCATTGTCTTTTACTTGGTATAAATATTCCATCATTATGGCGTGCATCAACAACGGCATTAACAAAAAAAATTAATGATCTATGTTTTTCATTACCAACACAACGATTAATATCAAATGATATAAATTTTAATGATGATGAATCAACACCAGATTCTATTTATATAAAAAGTCTTTTAACATGTTATAATAATCAACCATATTTAATAGCATTAATTGATTCAATTTATATTTATTTTGAAACTATTGAAAATCATACGAATTTAATATGTCAATTTTCTCAAGGTGATATTCGAGATTTATTACGTTTCATAATATTTATTTCGGAAATAATTTATATAAATATAAATCATAAAAAAATTTTTTTTAGTTGGAATTTAATTGAAAGTTTTTTTCGTTGTTTAACTAAAACAATACATAATCCAACATCAATTATATATCAATTACTTAATGGTACAGATCAAATTGTATCATGTTGTACTTTATCAAAAACAATACTTTCAATATTTGAATATCTTTATCAACGTCATAGTTTAATTATATTAAATAAACATATAAATCATTATTCAAAATCATATGTAAATTTAATTGAACCTGATAATCGTCCATTAACACAATTATTACTTTTATCATTTAATGATATTGATCGTCTTTATTTTTTAACAAAAAAAATTAAATGTATACCATATTTTTATCGATATTATTTACGTCGTATAGCTATATTATTATTTCGTTTACCAATATTTAATTCATTTATACGTATACCAATACAATTTTGGGAACAACAAAATTATCATGATACAAATAAATTACAATTTAATATAAATGATTATTGTTTATCATCATTTCCTGTTGATTTATTACAACATTCAGATATAATGACAGATTATATTGAACGTATATCACTTGTTGGATGGTTATCAAGAACACAATTTCAAGAAATATGGGTTACTTTTTTATCTGCTATTAATCCACAAAATCAAAATAATAATAATGAACAAATGACAAATAGTTTAACTAAAGAAGAAATTTTAGAAACAAATGCTACACAATGGTAAAGAAATAAAAATTTTATTTAGATTTTCTATTTTTAAAAGATGAATGTCTCATTTTATAAAATAATGATATGTATCTCGAGATTTAATTATGATATTGTAGTCATACATTAATTTCATACTTTATTTCAAGAACTTTTTTTATTATAACGAGAGAGAAAGAGAGCGCTTAACAGTTTTTTCGTCAAAGTTGGAAAGATCTGCATGTATAGAAAATGTATCATTAACTTTTGTATAGTACAATATCTTCAGATCAGGCATACATTGAACTATTTCTAATGATCAAAAGTCATCCGGTGCTTAAATTTCTTGAAATAGAAAACACGGCTCTACCTTTCTTCTACTATAACTGAGTTATATTTTACGTTCTAAAATCACAATCTTATAATAAATGACTTTATGTATGAATTTTATTTTTGTTTAAATCTTTACAGTGTTTGGGTTCGTGGAGTAACAACATTTTTATTAAATGCTCTTCGTATTAATTGTACTGGAAATCCAGCTGATACAAATTTTGAACATCGATGTCGAAATAAATCTATTCCATTTTTATTAACTAATCTTGGTGGTCAATATATTCAAACACGTTCGACGTTAGAAACAAGTTCAAGTGATTTATTTACAAATATTGAACGATTAGGTACACATGATTTATTATCATATGGACAACTTTCATATGATACTATATTAACATCAATACAAAGTAATAATGCATCACCATTACCAGTAAATGTAAGTTTATATTGAATATTATCTGCATTAATTAAATAGAATTTACAATCAAATACATGTCTAAAGAATTTCTATTATAAAAGTCTTTTGACCAAAAGTCGTCTAAATATCATTATAGATTAAAAAATAATGTTTGTACAGAATACTATAGAATGTATATTTGTATTCTGATTAATACCTACTCCACATAAAACATTTGCATTAGTCACTTTTATAGAATAAAGTATGCTCTAAGAACTATGCTATTTACTTTGGTTTTATATTTTGAAGCTAATTAGAGAAATATTTGAAAAATGCACAAAAATCTGATTGTAACTAACTATCTTTAAACTTCACGAATAGCATCTAGATGAGTAAAAAAATGAATAAATATTTTTTTTATTATAGACTTTTACAACAAGGGTTATAATCATAAATCCTAATCTTTATTTTCTTTCAGAGTTTATTTGATCGTTTATTTTCTCGTCATGGTCTTGATTTAACTTCATCATTACAAATTTTAATTGAACTTTATGTTAATTGGTTAACAAATAATTCAAATAATTTATGTCTTCAATTAAAATATGAATTAATTCGTTCATTTATATATCTTTCGGATTTATTTACATCATCACAACAATTAACAAATTTATATGATTTATGTGATGAATATATTCGTACATGGTTTGATGAAGATGATTTAATAATATCATTAATAAATTATGGTTTATGTAAATCTGGTATACTTCTTGGACAAATAACTAAAGATTCAAATGAATTATATCAACGTTTAATTGAACGTAATTTTAAATTTTTAACTAAAACAAATGCATATGCATCATGTTTATTTTTACTTGAAAGTCATGAAGATGATTTAAATAAATTATTAATACCAATATTAATACAAGAATTAAATAATGATATACAAAATAATAATATTAAAACAAATTTAGATGTACGTTTAAATGGTTTTATATTAGCTAATTTATTTTATTTAATTGAAAATGGTCATACAAATTCCTATGAAATTTTATCATTATTATTTAAAGATGATATATTAGATATAAATGATAATTTAACACAACAGATTATATCTATTGGCCTTGAAAGACTTTTACTTCTTGGACAATATCCAAAAAATGATATATGGCGTTTATATCAACGTTCAATAACAACATTAAGACAATCAGCATGGTTAAATATATATCATCTTGTTTTAATTCTTGCACGTATTTATATATTATTACAAACAACAAATGAAAATTCTAATAATTCATCAATTAATGAAAATATTAATGAAGAACAAGAAATGGTTGATGGAATATCAATAATATCATCATCAGAAAATATTGTTATTGAACTTGTTGGAGAATTATATGAACGTACAAAACAATCATATACATTACCATATGAAGCTATATTATTACTTCGTCCATTACCGTCATTAGTTGCACATAGTGATTTATCAGATCGTTTAATGAATAAAATGGTTGTTGAATTTGGTGCATCAACACAACAATTATATCCTCAAATACTTGCTTATACAGTATTTGCTGTATTTCGTGCTTTAATTAATGCACATTATTCAGCTAAAGTTAATGAATGGACATTATTATCAATGACAAGTGTTGCACAAAGAAAACCAATACGTATGGCTATATGGGGATTAACTTGCATTATGTTAAGTGCATGTTCATCACATGCAGTTGCAAATGCATTGTAAGTATTTAAATAATTTATTATTTATATTTAATAGTTTACTCTCTGATTGATCATTGGAGTTATTTTCTGTATCTCATTTTTATTAATCAGAATTGCAACTTAGAGAGTTATTTTAGGCAATTTTTTGGGATCGATAGGCTACACAACAAGACCGACACTCACACCCACATTCTTAAAAACTAAATCCTTATAAACTAGTTTCTAGGTTTTTCAAACTATTTACTGACGAAAAACTGATTTTTTTACTGATCAATTAAATACAAGCTTCTTATAAGTAGCTCTTGTGAAATTACTATGGAGAGTATAAAAGGTTAACATCAATGAAATTAAACTTTAAATAATATGAATTCTTAGATAATAAAATATATCTATTCTTTTATTTTTAGATTTCCGTTGGCTCTATCACGTTTCAGTACTCGTTTTGAAGAATTAGACAATCGTTTATTTCTTCTTGCTGGTCGAGAATATTATCGTAATGTATGATAAAAAAAACTAAATTGATATCTATTATAATTGTCTTTTTAATACAAAACAATTTATTTTAGTTAACTAATATTGAACAACGACATCAATTTGAACAAGCTTTTACTAATGAATCAAAGACAGAAAAACTCTACGCTGATTTACTTGTATATCTTCAAGATACGATCTCATCATCGTCTTAATCTTCCTAATATAACGTCCGTCCTTATTTGGATCCGGTGATTTTTACATTTACAAAATAATCAATATTTATTAGACGTCAAATCTTTTCTTTTTTTTTCTTTCTTCATTTTGGTCTGTCGTTAGAACTTTTCCTGCTAAATGTCTTTGTATGTGTGTGTGTGTGCACTTTTTTCTGCGTTTATTTATTTATTTTTTCGATTGGTAGAACAACAGTGATTGCACATGATGTATCCTTACATATTATTTCTTGTTCCTCTATTGTTGTTGTTGTTGTTGTTATTATTATTATTATTGATGTTTATTATCTGTTATCTAAAGCAAGAAAATCATTCCGTCGATTGAAACAAAAAAAAAACATGATCCGAAATTGATTAAATCTATATTTAATAATTATTGAACAGAAAAAACAAGCATGAAATATATTTCTTCATATATTATTATTTTTATCATGATAAAATCTACTGACGAGAGAACCGTTTCAACTGATCCATCGCTTTTAAGTCAAAATTGTGTACACTGTGCAGATCCTAATGAGTTATGAATACACCTAAAAGAGTTCGGGCCCATAGTTTATTACTGCAGAAATATTGCATTTGGAACAGTACTTTTTACCTCAGTCCCGTGATATTTCCTAAGAAACATAAGGAATACTGATTTTCAAATTTCAGCTTGAAATTTTGCACAGTGATAGCTCCTAGAGAGAATAGTACATTCTGAATTTTCAGTCTTTTACATTGCTCCTATTATGAAATAAGAACATCAGAATATTCTGGTGTATACGCGATATGAATATGATAGTGTTCTCATAGCCATATCTTATAATAGGAACCATGGAAAGATCTAAAACTTTCACAAAACATTACTCTCTCTATGAGCTATCTCTATGCAAAGTTTCAAGTTGAAATTCAAAAATCAGTATTCCTAATGTTTCTGAAGGGATCACGGGATTGAGATAAAAATATTGTTCAAAGCGCGATATTAGGTGTATTCATAACTCATTAGGATCTACATAACGCACACAGCTTCGACTTAAAAGCGATAGATCAGTTGGAACGGTTCTCTTGGGAGAAATTTTTCTATTTCAAATAAACGATTCATATGATATTCACATAGAACATTGAACAGATAAAATATGATAAAAGAGTTGAATCAGTGAGGGAAAGTCAAATACAAGTAACACAGTAACTTGAATAGTAGTAAACAAATTACTTTTCATATACGTTGAAATCTACAATCTTTATTTAATGGTGATCATCTTTAGCAGTAAGAATATGATTATAAACCATAAGCTCTAATTTTATTCAAAAGAAATGATAACAGAAAACATGACAAACGCATGAACAAGGTACCCAATAACATATGATAATAACAAATTAACTTATAAATATAATTCATATAATCAAATATCATTAACATAACAAATAACCACCTGCTTTACTCTTTAACGAAGGGGAATGTAAATGTGCGTCATAATAATTTTCTATGATATTGATGCTTATAGAAACATACGTGCTATTCATTTTTGTGAAAGCATTTACTATAGACTTTTTCTATGTAATTTGGGTTATCGACTTCTGAACGTATATGTCTATAACAATTCTAGCAAAATCAAAATATAGATTGATTTATGACCAAATATATAGAAAAACAAATATTTATAAATTTCTTTTTTCAGAACATCTCTCCATCAAAGAATTTAGCATAAATAAATATCCTAAAAATTTGTTCTTTTGAATTAATAAATCAACTCAGTAATACTGTATACATAATAATAATAAATGAAATAATTCAAATAATTAATAGAATTGAAGCTACTTATTTCACTTGAATGGTTCCATATTTGAATACTTGAATTCAAATGTTAAATATGACATAACGGACTATTTCATGTATTATCGGTGTATTGACTATAAACTTAATCGAATTTTATAAGAAAAAAATTTTTACTTCCATAGTTCATTTTATTTGAAACAATAAAAATGTCATTTATCATTCAATTTTATAATTTTTTGTTTTCTCCTATTACTCTATTGCAATTAGGACAATAATGAATTGTATCCTATAAAGAAATAAAATTAAAAAATATTATTTCATTTTTCTTTTTTGAATCTTTCATCATACTTTAAGATCATTAATACAAAATGGAATTAAACAACATCCACAAAAACATCCAAATAAACAAATTCCACCTGCAGCAAGCCATACAATTAAACCATTATTTTTTTCAATTCTTGTTACAATTGGTTGATAACAATGTGGACAATTACAAGTTATAGGATGATCACCTGAAGCTATTAACATTGGATTTCCGATTGGAAGAGGTTGAATTTGTTGAATTGAAGAATTAGGATGTGGCATTCGTTGGTAATGTTCTGCCGATAATATTTCATTGTTTTTTGTATCTATTAAATTAAATTTCATTGTAATACCTTATAAAAAAAATAGACAAAATCATTTACTATATGGTGGTCGTATAAACATTCCTTGGTCGATATTCATTTGTATACAGTGGAAGATTTTTCAATATGAAATTAAAAGATCCCCGTGTAAATCTTTTGTATGAGTGATTTAAATGTACTTTAATGGTATAGAAGATGAAATAAGAAATATAACGATAAATAATCAATGATTAAATGGTTATAGACATACTGTTCTTATTCATGGCCAAAAAGTTTGAAATAGAGAATGAAATGTATAATTAATGACGTCTTTTTGCTCTTTACAAGCACAGAGATTAGCAAGCTGAGATGAAATGAATCATATTTGAATAGGTTTTTTTTAAAATAAATACAGCGAACATATACATAAAGATTAGTTATTAAAGTTTTTTTCTCACAACTTGAAATGTCTTAAGACCATTTTATTGTGTCAGACAAATGGTATATAAAATACAGCGTCTATACATACGATAACGAATTTAAAATAAATAGTCATGTTCTTGAGATACTGTATAGCTTGTGAATTATAAATTAATTTACTCTTTCAGAATACATATATATATGGCTTTGTGAAAAATGCCCAGATTTAGTTGAAAACTATTTGACCCATAAAATAAGAGTTTTTGAGACACCTTTGAAGGTTTTTTGAGTTTTTATCAAAACATGGTTTTCAGACAGGAAGATTAAAAGAACTTCCACTCGATTCAGATATAACCAATACATCCGTTTTTGTTTTAAAGATCTAAATGAGAATAAATAATTATCTAACAACTATTTTATTTATTCAATTTCTAATTGAGAAAGGTAGGATTTACTGGTATTAGGACTTCTTTTATGATTATTTTACAAACATGCTGAGAGATGTCACAGATCTAAGAAATCGAGGATCTTAGAGATCTCCTGGAAGATCTTATCCATACAAGCATTTTCACCTCGGTGCTTCTCAAAAGAGATACTTTTTAATTAAATATTATAGCTATTTAAAACTCTATATGGCCACTCAAAATAAAACGCGTCTACAACATTCGTGTAACTTTTTATTTAAGTAGCTATTTAAACGATATTTATAACAATTACATTATTTAAAGAGCTAAATCCTTTAACAAAATTTCATAATAAAAATAAAATATTGTTTCTAAAATTAGTCAACATTCATAGTGATGAGCTTTTAACCAGTTATATTATTACAGTATTGATAGGTATGAATGTTTTTTAACAGTTAATAATTGAATTGAGGAATTCCATTATTACATATTGCACAAAATTCGGATCTATAGTCAGTCAATATATATATTTGTCATACAGATTTTTTTGTTTAATACATAAAATATAATTTTAAAAAGGATGATTAGTTAATATTATTTAAATTGAATTATTTATTTTTTTCCCTTTTTACCCCCTGCTCAAAGTGGAGTTGTTATCTCAAAATGAGTGAGAAATAGTCATCATCTGTAATCTGAATATATCCACCTGATTAATAAATAAACGATATAGGTTTGTTTGATTAATAAATGAAATACAGTCTAACAATGGATGATTATTTAAACTTGTTTAAACTGATTTGTTTTTTCACCTACCTCCTGATGAATATATTAAATAGCTATTGATATCGATTAAATAGTGCTGGACAAGGTTAAAATAGTGCTAGCCACTTAAAGTCAGACGATGTTTTTGTAACACATTTTCAAATCGCTATATAAAGGAAAAAAGTATCTCTTGTAAGACTGAGCTGCACTAATCTGACTGATAATGATTAAAAACTCACATTTTTCATTATCAAATGTATAGATTAAATACTAATTTCTATTCAAGTTTTTAAAGAGCATACCAACCAAAATGAATATTTTAATGTGGAAACGTTAACAAAACGTATAATCATTTGAATCAATAATATAATCTCTTAAATAAATGAAAGACAATGTGATAGTACCAAACCGGTTTTGTCAATTTCACAGAATTTCGAAATAAATGGAAACACATAATTTAGTCATTGGATTTGATACATCGGAAAAAAATCTTTGTCTGAATAATCTTATTCTCAGATTCCAGTCCTCTATCCAAAATTCGCTAATTATATACACTATAACTGCTCATTTTCTTCAAAATATTTTAGTATTTTATTAATAACAGAAGATTATGATTCATCAAATACACGACAAAAGAAACAAAAAAAGAATATATTCAATACAATAATGATTGTAACCAACAGAGAAATAGAATGCACATTTTATTAACAGTATGAAAAGCAATAGGTTAAAGAAGCTCATATTAAAACTGAGCTTCATTATCGATCATTTTACATCTTTGAACATTCATGATGAAGTCGTTGCTATGGGAAGACAGATGATGTCGGCCTCATCCTGATTAGAGCATAACCAAAAGAACCAAAAAGGAAATAACCCATAGTACAAAGTATTGCAACTGTACCATCATAATAACAGCTGTTACGATAAATCAAGGCTATAATACCAATGAGAACAAATATTAAAGTGATCCATAAAACACAAATAAGAAGATGTTTGTGATTTCCACTTAAAGAAAAAAGGTCTTGAACAAGATAAATTTGTAATACGAATAAAACTAACGGCAATATGCGACTCAACTTAAGCTGCACATCAGTGAGGCAATATTTCACTGATACAACAGAGCAACGACAATCATCATAAGGTATACCGCAGTATAAATTTGTTTCCTTTGATGTCACATTCGGCATCCGCAAATTGACAACTGATTTATGAGATCTGTTTAGTTTATTTAAATGATCGTGCTGCATAAAAACAAAGAATATTAATGCAATAGCATAGTAGGTAGTGCGCATTTCATAATTATTATTGATACCAAAATGTATTCGCATCTTAATATGTTGTTTTGAATAATTTTTGTTTAAAAAGTAATAAATCACGACGACATTATAACAAATCTGAAATAAATTCAAAGTGTAAGAAACAATTGTAACATACAGTTATCATCACAACAGTGACGGTCAATGTTATAAAAATTTCTATTGAAGAGAGTTCACCTGCCCACGAATATCTTTAGAGCCAATCTCGTATGAAAATTGACATTGTTTACAAAATCAATAAGATCATGACATTTTTATTCTATTTTTATATTATGATAATACAAGAAATGTTAACAATATTGACTTACTTAATTCAGATTTTTCCATTGTCTTAACGAAAAGTCTCTAGTTTTACGACATGAGATTAAGTCTGATAATCAATGGCGGCGCAAACAGAGAAAAGGTATCACCTGCTTTCAAAACTTAAGCTAGGACTTTCTCTGATTTTACAATTTCGGAAAAACTTTTTCTCTGTTTTCTCAATTTCCAGAGAGAATACTTTCGCCTCGTTTTGCCTCTTCTCATCATCATTGCCGGCACTCTATACAAAGCTAGATATACCGGGAAAAAAGAAAAAGACTGACAACACCTACTTTCCACTTTGATGTACAAGTCGCGATGCATTCACTTTTTTAGTCTATTTAATATAGCAATTGTCTCAATATGATATTTATTTAATAGGGTCATTATCATCAGATAAAGCTGAAATAATTCTTCAGAAGTCAAACAAAATATAAATAACTTTGACTAAATTTCAATATAGTATTGATGTGGTCTAATATTTACTAATCACTAAGTCATTTCATAAATGTCTGTCTCCATTATGATCAGAATGAAATTAAATAATGAATCAAATATGGTTCTTAGATTGACTATTGATAAATATTCGATCAAATGGTTCCACATCTTCTTTTAAGCAAAATAAGAATGGTCTCGAAGTTCCCTGACACTATTTTATTTCGAATAACTTTCGATAGGAAGATGCTAGAGAACTGAGTGTTTCATCACTTGAAAGAGGCTGTTTCATTGCATAGTTCTTCCTATTGTTCAAAAATATCAATTGCTTATATAACAAAAAAGGAAAATCTTCAGTCATTTACTATCTAATTGTAAGAATGAAATGAAAAAAACACTAGACGAAATATGTAGAAGGTTTACCTCGAAAAGATAAATGCTATGCTTCATTGAAGGATACCAAATGACTTCAAAGTATCGTCATGCTACATCATCTTTACAGAGCTATCATTACTTTTTCGCATGCGTATGGCTGGGTGGTTATTTTACAATCAATTGATATTTTTGAATAAAAGACGGAACTATGGAGTGAGATGTCACTTTCAAATGGTGAATCTTTCAGTTCTCTCCAGCATGTTTCCATCGAAAGTTATTCAAAAAGAAAAAATGTGAGGGAATCTCTAGACCACCTTGTATGTGTATCAGCTGAGATCTGATAACTGTATTAGTAACAAAATCAGAAAAAAAGTATTTGTCTACTTTAAACGCAGTTCTATACATTAACTAGCGTGTTTAACACATATATCACAGAGGCTTACCTCTAAAGTGACCAAGAATTGCAAAAATTATTGATGTAAATCAGGTGCAGGCAATGGGAATAATTAGTAAAACTTCTCTTTTTCATCTATTTATATATTATTGGATAGAGCTCTTCGAGGTGAGCAAGAATAAGTATGTTTTAGTAATATTAAACTTTTTTACGA
This sequence comes from Macrotrachela quadricornifera, assembly GCA_022393335.1. Classification (NCBI taxonomy): domain Eukaryota; kingdom Metazoa; phylum Rotifera; class Eurotatoria; order Philodinida; family Philodinidae; genus Macrotrachela; species Macrotrachela quadricornifera. The sequence continues at coordinate 262,363 of JAJEKB010021534.1, read as the reverse complement.
TTAAACAATTTAAAAATTTCGAAGGACCTAAAATTTAAAAAAAACTGATTGATTTTCTGGATGTTGGATTTATTTTATAGCTCTAAAACTAAGTTTTTGAACTTAAAAAAGATTAATATTACTAAAACATACATATTCTTGCTCAGCTCGAGTAGCTCGATCTAATAATATATAAATAGATAAAAAAGAAAATTCTTACTGAATATTCATATTGCCTGCATCTTTCAAAAAATAAAAAAGTGATGATAGTTAATATATTTTGTCTGGTCATATATGAATCTTTATTATACTATGTGCAATAGTCTTCACTTATCTGATTAAAATAGTACATATTACTTTATAAAAAAAAGGAATAAATC
>JAJEKB010021534.1:201130-237004 GCA_022393335.1 Macrotrachela quadricornifera | reverse complement strand
GATAAATATGTGCATCAACATAGAAGCCAATAATATTGTTTGAAAGTTTTCAAAAACTGTTTGAAATCGTCTCATTTCTAGAAATACTCAGAAAAAAAGGCAATATAAAAGAAGCTAGAAGAGTATCAAACAGAAGTTTTGATAAGATTTGAATTTTCAAAAAATAGCATCAAGTAGATTTTTCTTTATAAATGAAATGAAAAGTTTCTCCCTGTATGCAAAAAAATAATATTAAAAAAAGTATTCTTTATTATCAAAGTTCAAACGATAGCCAACTATACATGTAGGTTAAAAATGATATCAGAAATAGCTTATGCTTCATAATCGATTAATCATTCAAGACTACTGTTGAATATCAACAGATAATATCAACAAAAAAGCTCTTATAGTGTATTGTTTTCTATTTTATAAACATTCAAAACGTTTTGTTGCGTATACATATATATTTTTTTCAAATATTCAGTATAAGCAGTCTAAAAATTGTTTGCGTATAATTTGAATTAAAGAGTTCAATGGTATTTTTTTGTAAAATTTCAACACATTTTTATTGAATGAATAATATTTCTCAATGTTGGTTATAGTGATGCCTAAAACGACTAGCTTTGTTGATAATCACTTCAATGAGTTGTTCAAAATGAGTGGTAATTGTTATAGAGTCCCGTTGTCCATGGAAAAATGATGATAATAAATTTTAGATATTGACACAATATACTGAATCTTTCAAACAAAAATGAAAATCTTGATTTTTGAATAAATTATCAATCTATGTAAAAATCAATCAAATATTTGAAACACTTCAATAAGCACGTTGCTAGTTAATTTACAAGAATGAATCTTTTTTTTTGTTTTAGTATTATTTCTTCGTTGTTAAATGTAGAAGCGCTTATTATACTTATTCAACTTTTTATACGTAAGAATAAACGCCAACATATATAGTCTCAAGATAAAATAAAGAGATCGAAACAAAGAATATTTAAAAAAGTTTGAAAATTAAATTTTAATAATTCATTATATTATTTCTTTTTTTTTTTATTTAATGAATATAATGAATATTTATGTTTGATTGTTATTTTGTTTCAATTCTTTGTGCGACAGTAACTTGTTCTTTTTGTTGAAAACAATCATTAAATGCTTGTAAATATATTTATAAATCATTTAATATTTGTTGAGGTTGTAATAAACTTACACGTATATTATTAACAAATTTTTCTTAATCATAACCAACCGCATTTTTTGCTTATTTTATAAGTATACGTAATTGTTTAGTTACTATTGGTTCTGTATATGCTAAAATATGTTCATATGAATCAAATAAAGCATCTTCATATTTTTGTAAATGTTCAACTTGTGCTGCATAAGAATCTAATGCTTCATCTGATTTCTGGAAAAGCTATGACGGATTTTCCAAATCTTAGGGTTTTGATCTATCCCAAAATTCAAGAAAGCAGCAATCAAAAACATCCCTTCCCCTCATCCAAAAGAGTAAATATTTCTCATTTAAATAAAACGAGCCCAAGTCATCTGTAGAAAACTCCTAAACTGTAAGATTTAGAGAGATGAAAAAAACTTTATAAGTTTACTGATATGAGCTCAATATTTGTGGAAAGTTTCAGAGAGGTTCTACGCACCATAATGAAAATCGATTTTAGAAAGGAATGGGGACCTTCACATATCATGATTCATAATGGATATGATGTAATTTATTTTTTTCTTACTCTATCTTGTCTTTCTGCCTTTAATAGAGCCGCTTCTTTTTACTTACATTTTTGTTTCTGTTCTATCCATTATGAATATATAACAGAAAGATAATTTACGAGCTTACAAGTGTATTTTTATTATCTCTCTCCTTTTTCACAAAACAAAAGCAAATTCATAAAGTAATATTTCGCTTCTATTGCATTAGTATCCAACAAAGAGACTGACTAAATTATGCTATTGATCGGTACAATCAATGAAAGAGTAACTTGTCTATAAAATTTTCTTTTTGATTTGCAAATGATATCAATCAATATGAATTAGTTAGTCATCATGAAATATTTCCGTATTTTTTTTACTATCTTATTTTGTTATTCAATAAGTCTAAAGAGTCAATTAGTTACTGTGAAGGTCTTTTGAATGAACTTATGCATGAAATTTTGAAACTCTTGTATTGCTGTCATATGAATCTTTTTACAATCTGAATATTCTCTTTCATGATCTTCTTAACAAAATTAACGTTTTATCTATATCAAAAACAACTCCTCAATACTATTGTACACAGATTATCATTCCTATCAAGACCAAATTAATTCAATTTGTTTATCAAAGTGATTCATTTTTCATCTTTCTTCTTCACTATTTGACGTGATATCAAAAATGGCTGAACTTAGAGTTTTACATGTATGCTAATAAACCTTAAATATAAAAAGAAAATTATATCAGCAAAAGAAGTGATCTTTTTACCAATTATACTGTATATATAACGCTATTGATCTATCAGGATTTAAAATCTATTCTTTGGTGTTGTCTAAATCCTCTTAATAGTAATCATATACATTAACATATACTATATGAAGCATATTTGATATCTACTTAAGAAATCTCAGTTCTTGTGACATATAGATTTCAAATAATGATCTAGCACTAGCACTATATATACAGTATAACTGATAAAAAGAATCAGCTATTCCTCATACATAAATGAAGTGATACAAACAAATAAATGTTACAGTACGAATCAAGTTGATCACGCTCATTTTTCTAATAATCATATATGCTACCAAAAACAATCTTTTCTTTCTTATATTTTATTACATAAGAAAATAACAAAAAAATTACAGTTAAAGTTATCATTCTTACCTCAATTATCTTGTTTTTGACTGATGGATCATGGACGTAACACAGATGATATAATATCGATATTATTAATGTCTAAATTGCAACCATTAACCATATCATATTTTGCTGGTGACTTTCAACTTATCGCCAAACTATCGTCCATCGTACATGTAACCATTGGTATGTACAATCGAACAGAACTATTACTTATTCTATCAATCGTATACTGAATATTCATGTGACATATTTAATTGTGGAATCTTCGTCGCTAATCGAAGAAGATCCACTCCTTTTTTCTCATATTTCATCGAGTTCTAATGGTAATTATCGGTGTACAATAAAAAAAGAATTAATATCTAAAAACAATTATTAATTTAGTCAATTTGAATATTGTATGTTTTGATCGGTCATCATTATTAAAAATATCCAAAAAAGCGAAATAAATATCATCATTAATCATTCATTCAAATTATTTGAAATTCTTATGCAAGGAAAGGAATTTGTTTCAATATTTAAATCAATTCGTTCTTGGTGATAGTCATCGAGATTTATTTGTCAAATTAAAAGAAGTGGAAAATTTAATGAAAGTTTTTCAAATATTCAATAACTGACATGTATAGTTAGCGACAAAGATTGTTTATTTTATCTAATCAAACATTTACCAACATGATTACATATTTATGTTTCTATTATACTAGTCGAATAGAGATTTAAGTTTCATGTCATTCATTCTTTATTCAGGATCTTACTGATTTGATTTATCATTTTATTTGTCTTCATCAATGATTGAAGGATTGATGAACACCGTGTCTTATGAATCGGTAACTATTATGTATGAAAAAAAATATCATCTTGATACTAATTTCAATATGTTCTGCATGAAGAACTACTTAGTATATTAATTTTTTACGGTGTAAAAAGAAAGTTTATTTCCTGATAAAACAACTCACTACAATAAAAAAAGATTGTTCTTTCATTTTAACTTTTAATATGGACTCTCTCAAAGTCCACATCTTAATCGACATTCTTCAATACCAAGTGCTGCATTTCTTGGTAACATTGATTTCAAAGCTTCTACTGTTGTAATATTCAAACCACCAAGACTTGCACCAATAACATTGGCTGGTAAACCTCCAAAAAATGCATCAGCAACAGTTTGAACACCTGGATCAGCTGAATTAAAAGCAGCAACAAACATGGCTGGTTCACATGCTATATTTTGTTCAAAATGTACAGAACCTTGAGGAAATATAGTAGCTTTGCCAGAATCGACCGTATTCATGATAAAACGAGCTTCATTTTCTTGAAAGAAGCCTGTTTGAAATGTACCAACAACAGCAAAATTCATTTCAGTTGCACGTGGATGTGTGTGTGGAAGATTAATTCCACATGGTTCAATGTATGCAATAGTCATAGCTATACCATGTCCAATCAGAGCAGGAAAGTTTGTAGCCTAAAGAATATATAAAAAAATCGTATCAATGAATTCATCATTATAACATACTGTAGCAGAAACAAGTCGACCACCGAATCCTCGTGATACTCCAGTAACAGAATTGGTAAAATCGAAGACAAACTGATTATCAGCTAATAAACTTTGTCGTTCGAGTTCACTCACTGCTGTTTGAAGTGCTGCACCTAGTCTATCTGATGATGATGATCTTGGCATGGATGAGGGATTATTTCTTGTGGCATCATAACCATAATTTACAGATGCTCGAAGTGGTGAATTGACTTTTGCAGATGCATAAGCATAGTTTGTAGATGATGGAGATACTTGACTAATTTGTGTAGATCCATAACCATTATTAGATGGAGAAACAACTAAACATACGATTAATGAACTTTTTTCAAAAAGAAAACTTATTCAAAACTTACCAGATCGACCGAAAACAGTGCTTGATAAAGCAAATAAACAAATCAATGAAATCTATTCATTAAAAAGTTTTAATGAATGAAGATGAAGAAGAAATAATCAATAAACTTACCAAAGTCATGCTTAATTTTTGTAAAGAATATTGATAGAATGACAGCTATTTATACTCGTACAAATGCTTACCTCGAAATGTATTACGACAAGAGAGTGATATCTTCAATGTCTTTATTAAATATAATGAGATAGGTTTCTGAGTGCATATAACGAAGAATCGATATATAAAAGAATGAATAGATATTATATTTTAAACGGTTGTTGTTCTTTTGTTTTCATTCTTTATCTTATATGATTCATCAGAAAATTCTTTTTATTTTCTAATCGATGTCAGCGAGTTCAAATGAACGGCATCGACTAGTTGACTTTAATATATCCCTTGATTTTTGATGTTATTTCTTTTGAAATCAAATCAACATTTAGAAAACGATGAGGTAAAATTCATTTTCATAATTAAATATCTTAATCATTTTCAAATAAAAGTTTTCTTCGAGAAAATTTTTTTATTAACCAAACAACTACAATTCAGAGGAGGTTGTCGATATTTTTTAGATCATACAAATCGATTTAGTCTTTATTATAGTTATTTCAGTAGATAGATATAGAGAAGAGGCATGAATTTGGAAAATAAATAACAAAAAAAAACGATTTTTTAATGATTATAATCAAAAAACAATATCTGAAAGTAATTGTGACAACCCTGTATTTTTCTAAGACAAGACATTTGTTATTGGTTGTAAATAATAGAAAATATATCGAGAGTATTTTTTTTCATTCACACTGAATGTCTCTAAGGATAAGAAAATATAATATAATCATCGGTAATAATTCAGTAACATGAAGATCAAATACAGATCGAAAAGCAATTCAAATAAGATCATTAATATTAATCTAAAATTGATAATTATTATTATTTTCAAATCATGATTGATGTTTGGAAATAGAAAATTATTTTGAAGAAGTTTTCGATTGAAATCAAATATCCTTAAAAATACGAAAACATAATTTTTTTTCTCAATGTATGATCTGATACCGTAGAGTATCGTTCTTGTGTAAATAATATTAACATAATTAAAGATTAAATATTAAAGAAGAAAATAGTGATATTCATCAGAGATTGTCATCAGTAACTTTTTTTATTCAGGTTATATCTTAGAAATTTTCAAGTTCAAATTAAGATTCAAATCTAAGCATTTATTTTGATTCTCTACATAAAAAAGATTCAGTTCATAATTTTTTTGTTCTTTATATTGACCTTTGGTATTTTTTGTTCGTTTTTTCCAATGCATTTTAACGTGGAAATCAAAAATGAAATCTCTAAAATATCTCGATATATATATATCTTTCAATTTGACTTATCTGTCTCTGTATAGAACAAATTAAATCTAATCATTCTATATGTAACAACAAATGCTACTGACATAGAATATCCTGTTCGATGTATCTCATTGATAAAAGAATTATTTCAATGACAAAAAATATGTTTTCTTTCCTATTAATTATTTCTGAGATAGTTATGATTGTCGGAATCCATCCAAATCTTATGCTTTTTGTCTCTTCTAGAAAAATCCAATGTCTTATTTTATCTTGATATTCGTTATAATTGCTTTCTGATTGTATAAACAATTCTAGATTAATCAGCGTCTTCTACAAATGAATTTTATTCTTAAATGCAAGACAAAACTCACAAGCGACAGAATAATGTGATTTTTTTTTATTTACTATTCGTTTGTTTAGCACGATTCATTCTCTTTCGTCTTCTTATTTTCTCTAATTCACCTTTTGCAGGATCAATAACAAAATCATACTTTAATATATCCATTATAATCACAAATAAAGTAACACTAATAGAAACAATAATTACAACAGAAACAAATGATTTTGAAACAATTTGATAAACAATCATTTTAGTAGCAGTTTTTTCACAATACCGACCAGAATAACTTCAAGTTAAACATTCACATGTAAAGTTAAGAAATGATGGACGACATACACCGTTATTTAAATATGTCATATTTTTTCAATAGACATCTGTCCAACCTTGTTTACATATACAATCAAATGTGTTGTTCAATGTTTCATTACATTTACCTAAACAAATAGAAAGAATATTTTTTAATGGATCTTCAATTACAGAAATACTATAATTCCAGCAGGTGTTTGGTTTAGAAGACCGATGATTGATTTGACAATTTGTACCATTAAAACCAAGAAGACAGGAACAAATATATCCGACAGAAGATGTGTTATTACCATTACATGCACTATTATTGGCGTAAGGCTTTTGAATTTCACATGGCCTTTCTGAGACAAAGCAAAGTATGGTATATCTGAATAGAAGAAAGGAATGTAACAAACTTGTTCATGATAAAATCACTGTAGAACTTTGATTTGTGTTAATAACTTTGTTGGTTCTATATTTCGGTAAAAGTTTGCAAATATCAGTTATAAACTGATCAGCAGAAATTCTGATCGTCTTTTGATTTTCTGTTTGGCGCTTCGTCACAATCTGTAAAAACACATAGTTTCAATGAGTCTCATCTCAAAATATTTTTGAGAGAACTAAAGACTTACGAAAACTGAGAAGTCTAAAACTCATAAAAGTCACTTTTATTCACTTTGATCTACGCTTTTAGAGTATAGAGATTCTTTCCACAGATTCATAAAGACCGATCAAAAATCTCTGATCTTGGTCACTTTGCGTGAGAAGATATTGTATTTGTATTTGAAGTTGTACAACCAATGACTTGAAGTCACAAAATTGTGTAAAGATTCATCGATAGCTTTTTTAAAGTTCACCGACGAAGATCAATGTCGTGCATGGGCAAGGCATTCATCTGAGCTCGTTTGAATATATCAAATACATGATTATCAATTTGGTCGAGCTTCTGCTTCTTCGTTCAATGTTTTTCAATATAATGGCGAAACTGACCGAGATACTTTTGGTACAGAATGCGTCGAAAGTGATGTTTCACTGTTTTCCCTCGTCGCTTTCGTTTTTCAGTTTTTGGATTGATTTGATCATGTAATCGAGTGAAAATTCTTTGCACAGCTTCCTCTCCTCATCCTCTTCGTCATCATTCCAATCGAGACCGAACGAAACGTCGTCTTCATCTTCGAGCTCCACGTCTTTGCTCAATTTACGGGCGGCCAACTTATGATCGATAACTGTTTCTATTTTGAAGAAGTGCGAATGACTATTGATTATCGATTCAAGTACAACACACAGCAGCTCGGCTACTTCACATTCACGATTTGTGATAGTACCGGTGGTGGTTGAAGTATGCGAAATAGTAAGCAACAATAAGTTCGATGCCCGACCAACGAAAACCTTTACAATGGTATATCAGCGAAGAAAACGAAAAGTAACCCAATCGATAATGTATCACCTTCGCCTTCTCATCATGCAATATTTTGTGGTTTATAATGATATTGACGATAAAATGAAGAATTTTCAGTGCTCTATAAGTTGATAAACAATGCATAGGAGAGCTAACGATAAGGTTCAATCTAACTTCTAATTCAGAACAGGTTGTACGAGCAATATACGAAACTAAGATAACTTTTTTATCCTAATACTCTATTATTCTCCAAAAACAGTGATTTTTGATTTCATTCTCTCATTTGTTATGTACCTTGAAAATTCGATTTCTCAAAAATAAATGCGCAAGAGCACAAATCATTTTGTCGTTTTTCACATCTGATCAAGATCTATCTATGACCAAAAGATCTAGTTTAAAAGGCTTGGATCCCTGGATATATTCCTTCGTCAGTGAAATTCTTTATTTTGGCTTAATATTCCTAAATTTACTGCCCATTTAAAAAAAAGGCGGGTAGATATTTTTTGAATAACTTTCAATAGGAAAACTGTAGAGAGCTGCGGTTTTTACTATTGGAAAGAGCAGATGAAAACGCATCGAACCACATAAGACAATGATTTCTTTAACTTGGTTTTTTGAAACCTTTTGCAATAATTGTCTAAAAAAATCTCTTTAAAACAGGTCTGATTTTTCTAGAAAAAAGCGAAAAAAAACTTTTGTAGATGGTCAGCTGTCAATTCTAATCCACTGCTCAAAGTTTAAGATTTTTTCTATCTTTACTACAATTTTATATGAATCAATGCATCGGATCAGTTTCTTTCCAACGGAGAAAACTGCAACTCTCTAGCTTGTTTGTATGAAAAGCTATTCAAAAAATACCCACCCGCATATTTTATTTCGAATTGAGCAATAGTTTCTAATAAAAAAAACATTTTTCTTATTAAAGGACAATAGTCATCAATAAATTATTGCTTTATTCTTGAATGAGTTGCATATATTTCTATCTAACTTTCAATTCTTATCATCTATTTTCTTATTTGACAATCTAAATTAATAAATTGTTTTCAATGACAAAAAAAAATCATACATATCACATCATATCTTATATCATATACATATATACTTCACGTTCATTCATATCATTCATACGATCAATGACACACAAAATCAGTAAATGACAACTAAATAATTAAGATGTATATGCATCATATGCACTAAATATTTATATATATATATTGATCAAATCAATGAATGGAGCATTGAACAAACAGAACGATATAACTAAAGGTAAATTGCTTGTATATCGTATTATCTTAAATATACATTTTTTACGCTTTATTATTGATCACTAGATAACGTAAATGAATTATGAAGTAATTCAAGAGAAAAGATTGGTTCTTTAAATTTTATAAATTTTTATCAATTGCTTTTAATCGAGTACGGCAGGGTATGTGATGTTCTATATGTTTTTTCAAGAGTTTAATTGAGTTTCTGAAATTTAATTAGTTTTCGAGGAAATCGAATTAGCTTTTAGAAATTAAATGGCATATCAGAAAATGAAATCAATGGCTTGAGAAAGTATGAGTTTTCTCCAGAAGTCATTTGATTCTAATGTTTTTTGAAAATTTGGTAGATTCTATAAGATCCTATTAGTTCTCATTAGCATTTCGTAGACCTACTAAATTCAATTATACTTTGATAATTTTCACAAATAGATCTTCTCTGTAAAATTTTAATAATTTATTTTTGTATTATTAACTTGAATATTCATCAATGTTCTCTTTTTTTTTTGGTACTTCTTAACTGTTTTAGTTAGGCTTTTTACACTTGTCGACAATTAAAAGGTTAAACAGATGTGAAGAATATCAGTCTTCATTTTTCATATAATCTTCAAATAAATATCAATGTACAAAATTTTTTTTTTCTTTTCTCTCAATTCTTTTTTTTCAATAAAATTAGAAGTGTAAATCCTCTTAGTTATGTATAGAAGATTTGATATATACACATATATATATATCTACTATCCTCTTCGATGTTTTACATGTTCAATAATATAATATAAATTAAATTGATTTAGTCAATGTACGAGCAAGAGAGAAGGAAAAAAAGTGTCTACTCATTTGATTACCGATAAAATTATCTAACTCATATATATCTCTATCTATAGCGCCAATACGATCGATAGAATTTTTATTTACAAAAGAGAGAATATAACAACAGTGTCGCACGCACACAAAAAGAAGACGAAGATTATCATGTAAACGAATAAAATGTTTTCTTCTTCTCCTTCTTTATTCAACATAATTATCATCATTTTTTATTGATTTATATACATAGGAAAGAAAAAAAAACAAAAAAAAACTGAATTTTTATTTTTAATGTCAAAATGTATATGTACAGATATGAAAAACGTGTTAAATATTATGGACATATTGAAAATAATGAAGAAATAAGTGAGTATTAATTTATTTTAAATAAATTATCAGATATATTAATTAATATATTCTATATTATATTCATATTAATTTACCTGTATCTTTCAATATATAGAAAATGCGACTTTAATTGACAATGAAAATCATATAAATTCAGTTCGTGCATTTGGTGATGGCCTTCAACAAGCTCAAGTTGGTGTTCAAACATCATTTACTGTTGATGCACGTGCTGCATTTAATAAAAATGATGATGTTAAAGTTGTTGTTACTAGTAAGATTTTTAAAAAGAAAAACCAAAAATAATTATTTTATTTTTCAAAATTTTCTAGCACCATCAAAACATACATGTCATATGCAAGTCTTTAATAATCGTGATAATACGTGGACTATAAATTATATTCCAAATGAAGTTGGTGAAACTTATATTGATATATTTCTTGGTGATGAACTTGTTAATGGTAGTCCATTTAAAGTAAATATATTTGATATTAATCAAATACATGTTTCAAATATTCATCATGGTCTTGTTGGAAATTTGGTTAAATTTAATATTGATGCTAGTAAAGCTGGTATTGGTCAATTAGAAATAGTTATACAAGATGGTCGAATACCATGTGATGCTATATCATGTGGTTCATTTCAATTTTATGCTACATTCTTATCAAATGATGTAGGACAACATACAATTGATATTAAATTTAATGGATTATCTGTACCTGGTAATTTACATAAATAAAGAAAAATAAATAAAGAAAATAATTTTTCTTTTTATAGGTAGTCCATTTATATGTTATATTCATGATTTATCTCATATAACTGTATCTGATAGTTTAACAAGTGCTCATGTTGGAATTCCATTATCATTTGATATTCATCATTGGGATATATATGATTACCATAATCAAACATTTCCACTTGATGTAACAATTACTGGTAGAATTATTATATTATTTATTTATTATTTATTATTATTATTATTATTTTTAAGCTCCATCGGGTCGTCCGGTTCCTTTTAAACGGTCACAATTGAACGAAAGTATTACACGTATCGATTATGTTCTAAATGAGATCGGTAAGTGAATAAATAACAAATAAGGATAGAGGAGAAAAGAGAAAAAAAAGATTATAATGATCATGTCATCGGATACAAAAACAATTTTACTATTATTAACAAATGCTAGTTGAACAAATAGAAATAAATGAAAAAAATCAAATATATTTTACTCGACGTTGTAGTTTTACAGAAAAATCTAAACAACGTTTAGAATTATATCGACGTCGTTCATTACAACAGACTAATGATGTTGGTAGGTCATTGAATTAGGCTTCTTATCCTTTTTCTTTTTTTCTTTGCATAATGATGAAGGTTTGAAGCTTGTCAAGTACGGTAAGAGATAATGATATGTTCAAATGTAAATCAGATACAACATATTATCATTGAAAAAAAATCAATTTTTAGCTTTTTAACTGATGTAATACTTATTTCACTACTTGTATATAAAATCAAGGACAAACATACGTCCCTACATATACACTCATCTTTCACACGTATAGGATGGCACATTTCCTTCACTCCCCCCCTTTCCTCTTTTTCGTCGTCGTTTAATATGCATATAGACATACCTTCAAGTATGTTATATAGAATCGAATCGAAAAGAACGACAAAACGACAACATCGTTCTGGCTTCCACCTCACTTTTCTCTCTTTCTGTATCATTTAATTGTAAACATTATTTATTTTGACGATAAGATAGGTATGACTATTTTTATTTTAAATGTAATTTAACATTTCACAATTTATTTATTTATTTTTCTTTGTTTTGTTTTATTAAGAAAAAAAAAATTTTCTTTTTTGTTTGTAATACAATATGAGAAGAATTTATGGACAATACGATAATTTATATATTTTTCTTTAGGTACACATCGTGTGGATATTCGTTCGAATAATAATAATAATAGTAGTAGTGAAAGAATGGATATAAATGGTTCACCATTTGCTCTTAAAGCATATGATTCAACTCGTTTAATTGTCTCGAATATTCCACATCTTGTTACATATAATAATCCAGTAGAATTTTCAGTTGATGCATCAAAAGCAGGTGAAGGACAACTTGAAGTTGCTATAAATGATGGTTTAGTACCAAATCAAGTTAAAGCATTAGGAAGTTCAAAATTTCTTTTTACATTTATACCAAAAACAACCGATCCACATATAATTTCAATTAAATTCAATGGACATCAATTACCTGGTAAATATTTATTTATCAGAATAATATATCTAATTAATATTTTTTTATATAGGTTTTCCAAAAGAATGTCAAATATTTTCAACAGATGATATAACAACACGTGGACCTGGTCTTAGTCAAGCATTACTCGGTGAACAAACTTGGTTTACTATTGAAACACCACATGGTGGTTCAGATGATGTACAAGTAACTGTTCTTACACCGACAAATGAACAGTTAAATCCATCAACACGTCTTACTTCTGATGGTCTACGAGTTGATTGGATACCATCAGAAGTAGGAACATATACAGTTCATGTTACATTTGCTGGTAATTCAGTACCTGGAAGTCCATTTCGTGTAAAATGTTATGATCCAAAAAAAGTTCTTGTTACACCTCCAACAACTGATAGTGCTGTTCGAAAATCGACAAGATTTCTTAGTTAGTTAAAGAATATAAATTTCTTTAATTTATCTTTTCTTTTAATTAAAAAAATATAGTTGATGCATCTCGTGCAGGTGAAGGAAATCTTGAAATTAGTGTAAATTATTCTGGTCGTAATATTCCAAATCAAGTTAATCCTATTGGTAATAGTCGTTTCGAACTTCAATTTATTCCACAAGAAGCAACAGTACATTATTGTAATATTCTTTTTAATGGCGAACCTGTGCCAGGTGAGACAATACTTTCTAAATATAATAATAGAAATAACACGAAAACATTCATAAAACGACAAATTTTGATTTTAAAAATCTATTGATAAAATATTGATCGATTATCTCATACAGTTTAGATTGATCAAAAAAAAAGATTCGTTTTTTTTTTAATATTTATTTCATTTAAATATGACAAAATAAAATGTATATAATGCTTTATAATTGATAGTCATCGCTAGTTATCTTAGATAAGATATATAATTAATTATACAAAAATACTATTTTGTCTTTCCTTTTTTTTTAATAATTTATTGATAGTTATCGTCTTTGTTTTGTTGTTCGTATATAAATGTATGAGAGCGTAAATAAAAAATTGCTGATGCATAGACATGCCATTATGAAGATGAACGAAGGAAAAAAAAATGTGAGCGAGGTAAATCGAAAAAGCGAAAGTGGACATATGTATGTATATGCATATGCAGCTCTCTCAAGCGCATCAACTTTACTAAGCGAGAGAGTGAATGAGCGAAACAATTCAATTTTCAATTCATTTTAAATACTAGATAGGAAGAGAGTATATACGTGTGTAATGCTTACTATTGATCATCCCGTAGTTGACGATGATGAGATATCATCCGTGTTACATTCATCTTCAGGTAATTTTTTTTTGTTGTTATTGTTGTTATATTCTTAAAGATTTATCACGTTCAAAGGCTTTTTTAATCGAGAAGAGAAAAAAAAACTAATGAATAAGAACGAAAGTTAGGTACATATACTATAATCATAAAAAAGAAAAACGATGTGTTGTTGTATCTCGAGTGGTTGTCCATGTAGTTTATGGTTAGATAGAGAATTTTATATTTATAATGATGGTTTCAGTCAATATGAACGTAATAGAAAAAATGAAAAATTTTATTTTATTTTTATTTTTTTAGGAAGTCCATTTAATGTTAATGTTATGGATACTCAACGTGTTATGGTATTTGGTAAAGGTCTTGGATCTGTACCTGTTAATATTTCAACATCATTTACAATTGTAACACAAAATGCTGGTGTTGGAGATTTAAAATGTTCTATTAAAGGTTTAGTATAGATTTCTTTTTTTTGTTTTAATTTAATATTTTGGTGATGGTCTCGAGCAGTAGAGATACTCATTTTTTTTTTTTGTTTTGGTGTTTTGTTTTTCTAATATAATTAGGTAGATAACATTGATTACTAATTTAATGTAAGTTATAATAAAAAATTTTCTATTTAAAATAAAATTAAGACAATATATATGTTTTAGATCCTGAGGATAATTTAATATCTTGTACCATGACAAAAGTTGATTCAAATCGATATGAAGTAACTTATACACCAAATACCGTTGGTTAGTTAATTATAAAATAGTTTTAATTTAATAAGAAAAAAAAATTTTATTTAGGTGATTTTCAAATAGAAATTTTTCAAGATAATAATCTTATAGATAATCATTCATATACAGCACGAGCATTTGATGTTAATAAAATAATGATATATGATTTTCCATCATCAACTATTGTTGATTCATCAACTTATTTTATTAGTAAATAAAAATCTATGAAAAAAAATATTTTTATTTATATTTTTTGTGTTATATTTAGTTGATGCAACAGATTCTGGTTCAGGTAATCTTGAAATAGCTGTATCAATAAATGATAAAAATATTCCTAATTATGTACAAAATGAAAATGGTGCTCGTTTTCGTGTGAAATTTATTCCTGATCAAATTGGAATTCATTATATTCGTATTAAATTTAATGGAATTGATATTCCTGGTAAACAAAACAAAAAAAAAAAAACATTAAAAAAAATAACGTTTTTTTTTTTTGTTACAATAGGATCACCATTTACATGTAATGCATATTCAAGTGATTTTACATTTGAAAATTATGAATATGCATCAATTAATAAACGAACATCATTCATAATAAAACCAAAATTAAATTCAATATTTAATCGAAATATTTATGTTGATATAATAACTCCATCAAATAATCGAATTGAAGGAAAAATTGAAGAAAAATCAACAAATATTTATTCAATTAATTTTATTCCAAATGAAATTGGTGAACATAAAATTATATTTTATAATGATAAAGAAAAAAGTTTTATTTCAATGAAATTTATATGTCAAGTTTATGATATAACTAAAATTCGTATTAGTGATTTACCACCTGCTAATTTACATCGATCATATAAATTTACGAGTAAAGAAAAACAATATTTTTTTTCTTTTTTATTATTTGTTTATCTAGTTAATACAAATGAAGCTGGTGAGGGTCATTTATCTGTAAAAATTAAACAAAATGGAAATTTAATAACACATGAACAAACTCGAATTGTTACTCATATTTATGAAATTTCATTTATACCTGAAACATTAAATGATTGTATAGTTTCAATATTATTTAATGGTGAAGATACTTGTAAGTAAAAGTTTTTTTTTTATTATTATAATCAGTTTTATCATAGTCGATGTAATTTAAAGTTAGAAGGTTATATTCATTTTTTACGCCATAAACTATGACATGATGTATGATTAGAGTTGGATCAATAGTACATTAAACATCATGACAAATCATTAATGTCACCTTCAAATCGACAACCATTAATAAGAATATGTTTTTTGTCGACAGTATGATTTATTTTTTGTTGATGATTTGGATAAAAAGATATGATCAAATTATATGTCATTATCAAAATTGATATATAAATAGAATGATTAATCAAACGATTAATAAAGAATGACCAGTGCTCCAGAACTATTGTTCGAACGATATAACATCAAGAATAACATTGATTTTTACTTTAAGCATTTTGATGTGAAAAAAATCTCCAAATAAAGGCAATAGTTTTGAAAAATTAAATCGAAACTTTTCAAATTCACTTTAGAATTTTTTTTAATAGAAGAGAAAACAAAAATTTTTGTGTCAAACCTTGACAGAATTTATAGAAAGTCGGCTTTTATAAGACAAGTTTTACTGGAAATTTCAGAATCAATGTATATCATACTGTGCTTTCACGTGTCTAAATATAGCCAGTTGATATAGCTGGTAGTGTCTCAAAATCTGAAAAAAAAACGAATTCTGAAGAATTCTATGTGTAGATTCAGCAGTTTGTTTAACACCAAGTGTATAAATTAAACGAGAAAAATCCATGAGATGTGGTAAGAGATAAAACAATTATGTGTTGATCAGTCACCAACAAAAAAGAATCTCAAAGCGTTCAACGTGATTTTTTTCAGTTTTCAAAGAGTTCAGCTGAAGTATTAATTGTTGCTGACGAAGGTAGTGTGTTTTTCACCTTAAATTTCTACACATCTACTTATATCTTCAGCATTGGCAACTGAAACAATACTTCTTTGTTTTTCAGACAAATAATAAAGATTCAACTGTTCGGATGAGACTTATTCGTTCCTATTGAATGACAGACGTCTCCAATTACAATACTTTACAGCATGAGTAAGAATTGCTCACTTTGTACATAGTTGCTAGTTTGAATATCAAATCTATAATGAACTATAAAATAACTGATATATTCACATAAATATATTGTTATAGGGGCCGTATATGTACTATCTTCAAAAGTGTGAAATACAATAGTCATTTAGATGGTGTATTATTATTCGACTTCAATGCTTTTATATACATTTTTATAAAGATTATCATATTGATGACAATTCTAGTCTATACATAAATGAGTACCATCTATTCTTTAGTCAAGTTTTGATTAACTATTTTCTTATTGCATCGATTGGTGTAATAAATAATCATTTGCTTATTTTTGTTCTCATTCACATAATCAATAGAAAAATAAATCGTGTAAACTATTGAATCTAGAAAACATTTATTTTCCTTTTTAGTGGATCCTCTCATAATACCAGTAATGACTGATTCTAAACAAATTTATGTTTCACCAATTGCTCCTGGTAATGTCGGACAACCAGTTATCTTTACTGGTAAATCAATATATATATATACTTTTTTCTTTCTAAAAATTTTAATAAAAACTATCTTTTTTTTTCTTAAAAAAATTAAACAGTTGATCTTGTTGAACCAAAACCAATTTCTGTACTTATAACTGAATCTCATGGTGGTCGTGTTATTCCACATAATATAAACTCAATTTCAAATGAAAAAACTCGTTATCAAATAAATTTTACACCAAATATTGCTCGTCAACATACAATATTAATATCTTATGATGATCAACCAATATCAACATATCATGTTGATATATTTGATATAAATAAAATTCGTGTTAGTTCTATAGATAATGGAATTATTGGTATTCCATTAATTTTTACTGTTGATACACATGGTGCTGGTGAAGGACATTTAGAAGTAACAATAAGTGATGGTAAACGTACATTACCAGCTGAACTTAAAAGTATTCAAGCAAGAAAATTTCATATTGGTTTTCTACCTGAAATAGCTGGACAATATTCAATTATAATTGCATTTAATGGAATACCTGTTGAAGGTAGTCCATTTATAATTCATGTTGATGAATTATCAAAAAATCATAAAGAAAATATTGAAGTAGAAGAAGAAGAAGAAAATATCAATGATGATGATGATGATGAAGAAGAAGATATTGAAGATCATGAATTTTTAATTGGTGGACAATTAGAAGGAACAAAAGTTGGTGAACTTGCTTGGTTAATATGTGGTAAACCATTAAGTGATATTTATGAAGATTTTGATTTATTTGTTACTGGTAATAGACAATAATTCTTTTTTCTCGAACAAATAAACATAAATTTTTTTTTTATAGATCCAGATCAAATCATAATTAAACATACACGAATACAAGATTCTGGTGGTCGATGGCGTATTGAATTTGAACCTATAAAATCGGGTATTTATCAAATTCAAACAAATGATAATGATAATAATGATTCATTAATTATTCTTGCTTCAATGGAAATTTTATCATCAGATTATCAAAGAACAATTGAAGGTGAAAGAATTATTCATCCAAATGTACTTAATTTTATTGTTATTAATTCTAATAATGAAAATTTAAAATTTCATTTAAAACGTATGAAATATTTTTTTTTTGTTATTGAATTTATATTTATAAAATTTATGTTTTTTTTTCTCTTAAGGTTTAAATAATGATGAAATTCCAATTGAAATTCAACGAAATTCATTAGAATGGAAAATTTTTTTTACTTTAACTGATATTGGTGAAAAGAAAAATTTTTTAATTTAAAAAAATATTTTTATTTGTTAATTTATAGATTATTATCAATTAATTATTAATGATGATAATAATGAACAAATATTTGATATCTATTGTGTTACTGAAGAAACAGATATATTTCGTAATGGTGGTATTGAAGATATAACTCGATTAATTTTAGATCAAAGTAAAATTAATGGAAATGATGTTAATGTTATTGTAAAGGGTAAAATATAATATTTTCATTTGAAAAAACAATTTTATTATGTTATTTTTTATAGATCCATTAGCTCATACAATTCCAGCGGCATTTTATCGAAATTTGAATCGAGATCTTATTATTGAATATGTACCGACTAAATTAGGTTGGTTTGGTTTATTTAAAGTTTATAGAAGAATTTCTAAAATATGAAAGTAACTGAAAATCTTCAATATTTACTATTAGAAAGACAAATATGAAGAAAGAAAATTTTCCCTAAGTTATTTTTACTATAATTTAGTTGAATTTATTAGTTTTCACAAGAGCGAGAGTGCAAAGTATTAAACCGAAGATAAAATACTGACTTAGTGATACATTAACTGTAATAATTCGACTCAGATAAAGGCAATTGAGATAGAGCTTCATATATATCTAAATCGAATTAATATATGAATAAGTCAGTATTTTAATAGTTTAGCATGATTAATATAGTTGATGTTAATGTATTCAGTAAAATCGATATCAGTATCATCAATGGTCAATGTACCGACATGGATACATATTTAAATGGAATTAATTGAGTTAAAATTATCTGATTTTTGATTGTCAATTATATTCAATTATTATTAAATGTATTTAATTATTTTATTTTTTTAATTAGATATTCATGAAGTATTTATTCGAACACAAAATAATTTACTTGATATATGTCCTATACGTATAATGTCATTTGGTGCTAATAGTCCATTTGAACCAGTACTTCGTGTACAAGTTAAAGAAATTCTTGAACATAAATTTGAAGGTGTTTTTGATAATATAGATAAATTACAAATTGATATCACTGGTAAAATTTCTATTGAATATAATAAAAAAAAAAAAAAATAATTATATTGAAATTTTTTCTATAGATCCATTTGAAAGACCATTATCATTTCAACGTTCAAAAAATGAACATGGAGAATTAATAATTGCTTTATCACCTGTACGAGTTGGTAAATCTTATTTAATATATTTCTATTAAAATATTTTTTTTTAAAAATATTTTTCAAGGAACTCATTGGATACGTGTATCAAATAATGATAGTAAAAATTTTGCTTTATTACCTATATTTGCATATGATGATGATTATGTATCACTTTCACCAGCTGTTACACCTTCACCAGAAATGAAAGTAAAAAAACCAAAATTATCAAAAAATATTAATCAAAATTATAATAATAATAATAATAATAATATAAATGATTCATTTATACCATTTATAACCGTAAAAGATTTTACAACAATTAGTGAAACATCTGATATTCCATCATCAATTTCGTCATCACAATTACCACCACCACTATCTCCAATGAAAGAACTAACATCAATTATTCCAAATGAATTATCTAAATCATCACCTCATATAGATCATCGAATAAGTCCAGAAGTACAAATACTTAATATAACAGATCTTAATGATCCAGGTGTTCGTATCATTTCAAAATTTAGTTTTAAAGATATAGATAATAAATTTAAAATTCTAATTTATGGTAAACAAAGAAAGTTTTTTTTTCTAAATAAATAAAACTCTTCTTTTTTTTTTAAAGATGCTGATGGAAAAAATATTAATTATAAAACTGAATATCTTATTGATGGACGAAAACGAATTTTTTATGAACCTACTATTGTTGGTATGTTTTTTTAGATTTTTATAAACATATAAAAGAATCAATTTTTATTTTTAGGACCTGTAGAAATTCATATATCAAAAGAAAATGAACCAATTGAAGGTAGTCCATTAATTGTTCATGCATTTGATCCAACTGCTGTTCATTTAATGGATTTTCCGGATAAATTACAAATAAATACAGTAAATCGATTTGTTATTGATCCAACAAAAGCTGGAAAAGGTTCATTAAAAATTGCTATTAAAGGTTTGAAGAAAAACAAAAAATTTCATTATAAAATCAAAAAAAAATTTATTTCATATTTGCAGATCCAAATAATCGTTCATTACCAATTACTGTTCTTAAACGATCAAATGGTTATGTTGATGTAGAATTCGAACCAGCTATTCCAGGTAAATTTTCAAAAAACTGAAAAACATATATATATATATATATTTAAATAATATCTTTAGGTTCACATACTATATCTATATTATTTAATCGAATTGCAATACCTGAAACACCATTACGAGTATTTGTTGAATCTAAAGATATTAAAAAAATATCAAATGAACCTATTGAAGAACGTAAGTATAAGATTGATAAATACATACACACACACCCTTGTTAGTCATAGGAAATCACTGCTCTAGCACATATTATTTCCTAAATTTTTTTAGGAATAATCCATCGAGGATATGGTATTATTGGTATGTCTATAGAAAAAAAAATCAAAAATAGTGTTATTATATTCTTTGTAATATAATAGAACAGTATCAGCGTTTAAAAGATGGTAGTATTCGTTTAGTACTTCATTTTGATAAACCAGAACAATCAAATTGGGAATGTATTCGAGGTAAATACTCGATTCGTATCAAAAAATCTTTAATTGATAAACAGGGTGTGTGTGTATCTGTATATGAAGAAGATTTTTATTTTATTAAAATGTTTTTTTTTTTTTGTTTTATTTTTCTAGAACTAATAGGAAAAACTATTCGAACAGATGAAATTGAAGAACGTGGACGTTCAACTTATCTAAAACAACAAGAACAAGAACGAGCACGTTCATTATCATCTCAAGCAATATTTGATCCAATACATTCACGTTTATCAAAATCAAATGAAAATATGACTCAAACAACATCACAAAAAAATTCATCATCTATTGAACAACAACGTACAGAACGTATAACAAAATCTGAAGATCGTTCTTCATCAATACCAACAAATATACCATTAAATGATTTACAAATTCAACGTTTGAATCATTTAAAAGAAAAATTTCAATCACAACAACCTATTGATACTGTATTTGGTATGATAAATTATTTATTACAGAAATATAAAACAGATTTTGATCATAATCTTACAAATATTTCTTTCTATATTCTCATGAAAAATACACTAACCCAAAAGATTCCATTTTGTTAGATTATTAGAATTCAAGTTTTGTTTACAACCGTAAGACGTGATTGCTTATGAGATAATGCTAGAATGCAAATACCCTCCATCTAATCATAAGTCATTTATTATACACATAAGTGTCACATATGATATAAAGTTTTTTCGAGCTGTTTATAGACTTTTTCAACCCATACCAAAGGCCAAAGATCAACGGATATATTTGCATAGCAATAGGGAAACATGTATATTTCCCTACTTGAAAGAAATGATGCATCAGTTTTATCAACCCTCACACAATTCTAAAATTTTTTACAATCTTTCAAAACATCCTCTGAACTCAATATTTCTACTATTGGTTCAAATTAGTTTGAATATGAGGAATTTAGTATCTAATGTACCGATATGACCTTGTTGTCAGTGTCAATCAGTGCGATGATTGTATTATTGATGTATTAGAGTCAAAACTGAGCTGATATCGAAAAGTATGAACCAATTAAATTGTAATTTTCGAGAATAATAGATATTAGTGTTTGCTATGTTATTGAGATACATAATGTCGTTTAAAGAGCTATTGTGAAAATAAATGAATATATAGAATAGTCTTCTATGTCAGTTAAATCAATGATGATAAGTGTCAAATAAAAACAAAATAATGCACGAATAATAATAAGATAATAATGAAATAGGACGTCTGTCAAGAAAAATACATAGTCGAAATACAGAAAGGAATAAGATCGAGTAATATATCGACAACTTATTATCATTGAAGAGCAACTATCATCGATTAGAATTTCCTCACTTTAGTTATTTTCTATTAGTACGTATAATAGTACTAAAGAAGACACTTTTTCACAGATGCAGTTTTCTATTGTGTCTCGTAAATATTTCGTTAACAATCATATCCATATATTATTTGTTAATATTTCAATATTTTATCTATCTATATATCACAATTTTGGAAAGAAACATTACAGTTCATGCCGTTAATATACTGAGGATCTTTTGGAAACTATGAAATATATTTTATGTTATATCAATAATAATGATATATCGAATATGATGCAAATGAATTTTTTCAATCTTTGATTGTGTTAATCAATTGAAAAGAGTTCAATAAAGTTGTAAATTTATTTTTTTATTGCAGATCCTCGACGATATCCATTTAAAGTACTTCTACAAAATCCATATCCACTTGTCAATGTCGATGTACATCTTTTAAGTATGTAATCAATGAAAAGAAATATTAAAATCATATGAATTTCTGTTGTAAATAAATAGTTGATCTTCCACATATTGCATATGTACATGTAGCAATAAATGGTATAGAAATTCCTATACAAGCAGCTCGTCGAAATGATGATACATTTCTTCTTAAATTTCGACCAACTATTGCAGGAGATTATTCAATTACATTAAAAGATTATATTGAACAACCTATTCCAGGTAATAGAAAAAAATTATTATATAAAATATACTTTATTTTCTTTTTTATGGATATAGGTTGTCCATTTATTTTTCCTGTTTATAATCCAAATATTGTTCATCTTGAACCATTTAATTCTTTACAACCAATAAATAATTGTCATTTAATATGTATATAAGTGTTTTTTTTTATTCGTTTATTAATTTATAAAAATGAAATTTTCTTTTTTTTAGGTAATGTTGATAAAGCAGGACCTGGAAAAATCTTTGCTATGACCTTTTTTCAAATTGATGAAAATCAATTTCAACCAATATTAATTCCTATTCAAATTCATCCACTTCCATCAAATCATATTCGTATTTCATTATCACCATCAAAAATTGGTACATATCGAATTTATATTGCCTATCGAAATCTCTCAATTAACGGTAAATAATTCTTATTTATTCTTTCAATTATTATTCAAATTGTATAAATCATTTATTTAAAACACAAATAAATTGAATATTTGTGTAACAAAAAAGAAAAAAACCCTATAATCAATTTCAATCGATTAGTTAAGCACAAATTTCGACATATATATATATGGACAAATTGCATGTCGGTAGAATATTTGATTATACATATGAAAAAATAAGGTTTTCATAGTATTACTAATTTAAAAATTGAATTTTTTTTTTATTCGTTATGAAGAATTTTATATGTGTATAAAGTAGACAAAATGATTGAGAAGAAGCAATGAATAGAATGATTGATCTCATTTTGACCATCATATAAAAATGAAAAGGAAGAGAAGAGTAACGAAAGCGAACATTGATAATTTTCTTGCCCGTTTTTTTTTCTCTTCTGATTGTGTGCATATGTATACGTTTCAAATGTGTGTTGCTCACTCATGCATATACTTTTGTTCGATCTATCGAACGGAGCAAACCACTAGATTTTTTTTTCTTTCTTTTTTTTTTTATTTTTCTTTTACTCTTCTTTTACTCGTCCAAGCTACAAGTAATCTGACGAGAAACGAAGACACCTGTATGAATGAATATATGTATTCGAACACGTCCTCATACTTTCATCATTTTTTTTTCTATGGTATAGTGGCTAATTAAAAACGACAACTTGCTTCTCATAGCCATCATTCTTTTTGTCTATATAATTGTACCATTATTATTATTATTATCGAGTAAAGGACAAACAACAATTATTTATTTAAATAAACAACAAAATGAATGATGATAATGAAGATCAATTAAGTAAATCTCGTACAACATATCGTAATCTTCATCAACCACCAAGTCCAACAATATTATTAACAAAAAATAAATTTGAAAATAAAATCATTGCAAGTGATGATAGTGATGATGATAGTACATTACCAACATTTATTAATCATTTCTTTTTTCCTAAAAAACCAATAACAGATTGTTCACCATCATCAAATGATACAGGAATGTTTCGTGCTGTACGTGGTCAAGTTATAATACATCATGATCGTTCATCAAAAGTTCAACGCGAAGATGATGATGAAGATGATGAAGAACTTGAAAATCTTTCAGTGAATCGTTCAAATAATGGAAATTATGAATTACATTATGATGTTGATAATCCACTTGAAATATCATATTCAATGTCACTTTCATCAGCTGAAACAATATCTGATCGTTCTTCATCACCTATACGTAATACACCATCAAATAATATTAATTTTAAACAAGAATTTACATCTATTCAACCATCATCAACATCATCATCATCAGATGATGATGATACTCCATCGTCCGTATTAAGTGATAATGAATATCATGGAAAAAAAGTAATTGATCATGATAGTATAAAAGAACATGATGAAAAATTACGAACATTTCGTGGTTGGCATTTATCAATGCTTAAACAAATTGATGAAAAATTACGAGAAATTGAACTTGAAACAGCACCAACAACAGCAACAACAACAACAGCATCAACAACAACAACATCATCATCAATCAATCAAAATAAAAAACCTATTGTAAAATCTCTAAAAAATAAAAAAAATTTTCTTCGTCCAACAATACGTCGACGTTTTGAAACAACAAATTCAAAACGTTCTAATTCACCTATTCCACAAGTAAAAATGAATTCATATAATTCACGATCACCATCTGTAGAAAAAGAATCTCGTACACTTGTTATTAATTTACCACCATCATCATCATCATCATCTTCAGATAATGAAGAAGATTTTCCGCCACCACCAGCACCATCTGAACCAATACATATACGTATTGTTCAAAGTCCAATTTATACAACACATCAACGTTCACAAAGTACTGAACGTTTAATTTTACGTGATCAAAGTGCACAAACTGAACCATTTGATAATTCAAATAATAATACTATTGTTCATCGTCCTATACGTCCAGCTAGTGTTGAATGTGATCGAATAAAACCAACACGTTCATTAACACGTACACAAGGTAATCAATTTCTTCAACAACAACAACAACAACAACCACAACAATTTCAACGTCAAACCGAACCAATGAAATTTTATAGTTTACGTAGTCGAAATATTCCATCAAGACCAAGTATTGTTACACAATCACCTATGCCAATACCTACATTACCACCAACACCTTCTTCTATTCCTTATAATCATAATCAATTAAAACCAATTGAAAAACAAATACAACCAGTTACTTCAAATATTCAACCAAATGTATCAGCTGATCCATCTGTATATTCAGATGATTATGGACATGTAACACAAATGGATACAAGAAATTTAGGAACATTAGTTGATAAAGTTTTTGATGATATTTATCAAGACAAACCGTCAGATTTTTATCGAGATTATAGGCAACTTTTAAATGATATACAAATTCGTTTTAGTATGGTTTCTTCGGTTGAACAACCACCTATAATGCATGTTAATCCTCCTCCACCACCACCTATTTATCGACAAACACAACCAGTTTATACTGATTATTCTCGAATATCTCAAACACCACCATCATCATCAACATCATCATCACAGGCTCGTCTTTGTGACACACTTATTTATATTCCTAATGCTCTTTAAATTCTTTTTGTTTTCTGTTTTCTTTTTACTATTATTATTATTATTATTATTATTAATTTAAAATATCGTGTATAGTTCTTGTTATAATTTGTTTTGTTTTTCATTTTGATTCGATGTAAAAATGACAAGAACAAAAACAACAACAACCATAGAAAAATTTTTCTTTTTTTTCTCTTCCGTTTTTCGTTTTTTTTTTTCGTATTAATATATGAGCATAGAATATTTTTTTATAGTTAATATACGTTTTTATTCATAGGGATAATATATTTGATTACATCATTGATGTTATATGATTGACTCTCTGTTTGACAGGTACGCCAATTGATGTGACCGTTTATGACATACAGCGTATCGCGATTATCACTGAACATACTCAACCTGTCATCGTAAGAACAATCGTTTCTTATAAAGGTAATCCTATTATATATGTATATATATGAATAGTTTAATCAAATCTTAAATTCAATAAAATTTGAAAATATTTTTATAGTAAATACCAGTCAAGCTGGTCAAGGTCAATTAAAAGTTGAATTAATTCAACCAAAATCTTCAAAAATTCCTTGTCGATGTCATATAGAAGAACTTAATTCTCATGAATATCGTATACAATATATACCAGATGAACCTGGTCGATATCAACTTCGTATTTTATTTAATAATCAAGTTGTACAAGGAAAAACTTTTGATACAGATGTTTATTTATCATCATCAAAAAATGTAAAAACAAATCCATTATCTTCTATTGTTCGTATTCAACAAATTCATCCGAATAATACTCCAGAAATTGGTGATGATATTTGTTTACAAAGTAATTAAGAAATAAATTGATTAATTTAATTAATTAATTAATTATTTTTTTTTAAATAGTTAATACAGAAAATTCTTCAATATCATCAATTCAAAGTCAAATATTATGTAATGGAATGCCTGTTCCACATAAAATTGAACGAACAAAAGATTTACATATTTGGTATTTAAAATTTCGACCATATGTACACGGGACTTATAAAGTACATTTAGTCCATAATGGATTACCTTTAATAAGTAAGAAAAAAAAATTTATTCAAATTCTTTTTCAATTTCTAATGAGTATATTTTATAAAAGATGATCTTGAATGAGTGTGGAAGTATATAGAGGTACAAATTTAGTTTCGTCACTTTGGTCTCCTTTTTCTAAACAGAGCGTGACGGACACCTTAACAAACGCCCTATTATCAACACTTTAGGCACGCTTCTTTTCATCACAAACCATGAAAATATACATTAACAAATGCTCTCATTTACAATATGAGTAGTTCGATCGTATTTCACATTTTTAATCTTATAGAATATTTTTTCTATTTGAAATTATTTGTTCTGTATAAGGAATCCGTCGGATTCAGTCTAACAGTTGTTACTTAGGACAATTGAATAGTAAAAGATGCTCACTTTAAAAAAAAACAAGATGAAGAACCGGTATTTCCATAGTTAGAAAACGAAAATGTAGATACATCGAATCATATATTATAGATTTTTCGAATATGTTCAAAATTTGTAGGCCTTGAATTAACAGTGTGAATGCACGCTTCATTATTGAAAATTGACTGTGAACAATTTATAGAATAGGTTTGTTTTAGTCGATCAGTGCATAAAAAAAATTTCTTTGTGCTTTTTATTCGACAATAGAGTATCTTTGATACGACTTATGGATTCACCTAATTAATAGCCAATCATGCTTTGAATCGTATTGATATTTGTTAAAATTATGAATACAGATCGAGTTCGAATAAAAAATTTTTTTATATCGGACAAGTTCTATTTGGATACGATCGCGTTTTTTTTTAATATAGAATAAGAATACCTTGAAATCAGTCGTTCATAATAAAAATATAATTAGTCCTGCATATCTCTATTTATCAATATTATTATCTTAGGTTCACCGTATCTAATTCAAGTAAAAGATACTAATGGAAAAGTAATTCTTTCCGGTCTTGAACAAACTTTATTAACAAATTCTCCATGTGTAATACAAGGTAAACGAAAAAACTCTTTTTTTTTAATAAAAAAAACCTTTTTTTATATTAAATATTTAGTTCATGCTGAATCAGCATCAAATGCCCAAATACAAGCAGTTGTTCTTCTTGGTACTCGTCAAATTCCTTCAACAACATCTATTATAAATGATAATCTTGTTCGAATTCATTTTATACCATATGAACCTGGTCTTTATTCTGTTCATGTTTCATGTGCTAATCAACCTATTGAAGGTATTTTTTTATTAATTAGAAAAAATAAAATCTATTTTTTAAAAATACATAGGTTCACCATTTTCAATTCATGTTGAACGACCACGACCTATACAAATATCTGGTGAATGTTTTTATCGTTTACGTTTAAATGATCTTGGATTATTTCGTATTCATTGTCATGGACATCGAGGACCAATTCATGCAAAAATTTTTAGTAAATTTTTTATATTAAAAAAAAGAAAGAGTATTTGATTATTTTTATTTTTTAAAGATCTTTCTGTTGGTGATCGATATGATATTGGACAAACAATATCATTTCAATTACATGATACATATGAACAATTAGTGCAATTTCCAGCACAAATTTTATTAAATTCATTAAATATTTTACTTGCAACAAGATTAAAAATTCCACAAGAACGAATTCGAAATGTAACATTAGGAAAAGAAAATGGTTTGTTAAATAAAATTATTTAAATTAAAATTTTTTTTTTTCAATTTTATTTTTAATAAGGACGTACAACAATATCATTTCAATTATATGAAATATCAACAAAAACACCAACAAATGAACAAGTTATACATCATTTAAGACATTTAATTAATAAACAAACATTAAATTTACTTGATCCAAATCGTTGTGTATTAAATATAATTATTGGATCAGTTGTTGTCGGTAGGAAATAAATAAATAAATATTTTTCAATGGTATTGGTGAGTGTGTATTATTAACTATTTGTATTAATCTACTGCTCGGGACTATTAAATATAATATTTTATTGTTATTTTTTTTCAATCATTATATTACTATTTTTAATAGGTCCAAAAGGTGAACCAGTAACTGTAAAATTATTTCCACAAAATAGTGGAGATTATACTGGTGAATTTACACCAACAAAAATTGGTAAAGAAATAAATTTTATTTTATTTTATTTATTTATTTATTTTTTAAAAAAAAAAAGGTCAACATCGTATTGATATAACATTTGCTAATGTACCTGTGCAAGGTAGTCCATTTTTTACAGAAGTTTATGATCCAGCACAAGTACGTATTGGACCATTGCCAAGGGATATTATTACTGGTACTGAAAATACATTTGAAATTAATTTGGATAATGCTGGTAATGTACCATTGGAAATTAAAATTTCATCACCAACTGGTGTTAATGGTAAGAAAAATCTATTAATTGAATTTATTGTAGTAATATAGATTGAAAGTGAACAAAAGATATAAGTTTGATCAAAAACATTTTATGAGTTGTAACTGCTGATGTCGTTATAATTGGTGGAAAATCGACGGTTCAATCGATTGATTGATTTTTCTTTACAATATACATCATATCCTCTGAAAAACATCGATCTTCATACTTGATACTACAACTTTCTGTATGACTTGGTCATTTAACTAATCTAAAGAAGAACGATTTTGATGTTTTTCTAACGATTAAAAACTATTCATTTAGTGAGAAGTAAAAACATCAAGAAAAATAAGCACAATAATCGACGATTTTCAACAAGTTATAACGACATAAGTGAAATATTAAAGAATCAGGTCATTTTTTGGAAATATCTAAGGAAAAAAAGTTCCTCAGATTATCACAATGTTTAAAACTCCTATTTTAATCATAAATGAAAGCTCACTAAATTAGTATAAATCAATATATTTCAATTTTATATTCTTCTCTTTAATAATAGTTCCACTTAAAATTGATGATGCATCATTTCGATCAACAGTTAAAAAAGTACGTTTTACACCAAATGAAACAGGTGTACATTATTTAAATGCAAAATTTGGTTCAGAAATTGTACCAGGTAATTAAATAATTATTTTCTTTGATTAATTTTTATTTAAATCTTTACATAAAAAAAAAAGGTACACCAATTAAAATGATGGTTAATGATGTTCGTATAGTAACAGCATATGGTGATGGAATTCATCATGCTTTACATGAAAAACCAGCGACATTTATGATTGATACACAAGATATGCAAGGTGATTTAAAAGTTCGTATTGAAGGTATGAAAATAAAACAAAAAGAAGAAGAAAAAGAATTTTTTATATTATTTTCGAAATTTCTCTTAAAAAACAAAAGGTTCGAATTCAGTTATTAAAAATACACTTGAACGAACATCGGATAATCTTTTTAAAGTAACATATGTACCAGTTGAAGTTGGATTTGTTAATATAAGTATAAAATGGAATGGAAAAGATATTATTAATAGTCCATTTAAAGCAGCTGTTACAAATCCAGGTATAAAAATTTTATTAATCTTTTATATAATAAATAAAAAAGAATATTATTATTTTATTTAAGAACGTGTACGAATTGTTGGTGGTTGGCAATCAATACTTAATTCAGAAGATCGTATGCATATTATTATTAATGAAGAAAAAAAAATTCGTTTCGATACATCTCATGCTGGACCAGGTAAAATTTATTATTTTTTTATTTAAATATTTTTTATTCATTCGATTCTTTTTAGGTACTTTAAAAGCTGATATTCGAGGTACAACTGATGGTCTTCGTATACCAATACGTATGGATCAACAAGGTACATTTTATACACTTAGTTTTACTGCTATACGAGAAGGAAAATATGATATAACAATAACATATGATGGAAATCCATTACCAAATATGCCTATTCGAGCTAGTGCAAGTTCAGCACATATTAATTCAAGTGAACATTTAAAAGTTGAAGTACATGGACGTGGTTCATATGAAGCAAAAGTAAATGAAGAAGCTGAATTTACTATTGATGCATCAAAAACATCAATACATAGTACTGGTATGCCAGTTGTACGATTAACTGGTGTACAAGCTGATGTTGAAGTTCGAATTCGACAAATTGAAAATAATATTTTTCTTTGTTCTTATATACCAACAACACCAGGTAAAATAAATCAAAAAAAAAACCAATCCTTTTTAATTTAAAAATTTTTATTTTATTTAAGGTGCTTATTTATTAAGTGTAACATGGGCAGAACGACAAATACGTGGTTCACCATTTAAAGTTAATGTTTTACCAAATACAAATATAAATCATTCAGCATCACGAGTTATATGTTCAGGTGATGGTTTAAGAATGGGTATATTAGGTAAAGAAATAAAATGTTTAATTGATACACGTGGTGCTGGTCCAGGTGAATTAACAGCCTATTGTCAAGGTACAAATAAAACAGCATTTTGTCGTTTATTTGATCATCGTGATGGAACATTTACATTATTTATTAAACCACAAGAAAGTGGAAGACATGTATTGACTATTAAATATAATGATGAAGATGTACCTGGTAGTCCTTATACACTTAAAGTAAGCGGTCCACCAGATGCCAGTAAGTATTAAAGATTTTTATTTTAAATTAAAAAAAAAAATAATTATTATTATTATTTATTAGGTAAAGTACGTGTCTCTGGTCCGGGTATTGAACATGGAGTCTTATCAACATTTAAATCACATTTTATTTGTGAAACAAAAGGTGCAGGTAAAAAATTTAAGTTTTATATAATATAATTATTCATGAAGAATTAAATCAAACGAAAATTTATCATTATTATTATCTTTTAAAAATTCAATTAGCAATTTCATTTATTTTTTATACATTTTGAGTATCAATATTCTATTAAAAGCTTGTCTTTTTTCTTTATTTTCTAGGTGCTGGACAATTAACAGTTAAAATTCGTGGTCCAAAAGGTGCTTTTCGTGTTGAAATGCAACGTGAACATTTACAAGATCGTACAATAATATGTCGATATAATCCAACAGAATCGGGCGATTATCTTATATCTGTTAAATGGAGTGATGAACATGTTTATGGTTCACCATTTCATACACATATATTTGAACGACAAGAAGAATTAGAACGATTTTTACATGAACAAAATACTTATCGTCTAGCACAACAACAATGGAGAGATGAAGTTTAATAGAAAAACAATAAAAAAGAAAAAATATTAAAAAGTTCTAAATTTGTACAATTTCTTGTTCTTTGAATGATTTTCTTTTTCTTCATCTTTTTAGCGAAACTTTTAGCAAAATAATATTTGTCCGTTTCTTTTTCTTTCTCTCTCTTTTTTTTTTCTTTTCTACATAAATAAAAATTATTCTACAATTTTCATTAATGAGCATTTTCATCATCATCATCATCATCATCTTTATCAAGAAAAACTCGTCCATCTAATTTTTTTAAATGTGGTATACGAATATGAAATTCATGATGATATTGTTTATCTAATAATGTCATTGATTGACTTGGTTCAGGTGAAAAATTTTCTCCAACAATTTTTTCATGTATGGGATTACCATATGCTGTTATTTCTTCTAAAAAATTTAATTCATTTAATTTTTGTATTTCATTCCAATCTTTTATTTGATTATAAGCAAAATAAAAAATACGTAATTTTTTTAATATATTTATTCCTTTAAATTTTTCTATTTGATTATATGATATCCATAATTGTTCAAGTGTATCACCAAGTACTTCAAGACCAGTTAAATTTTTTATATTATTTCTTGAAAGAGAAAGAATTTTTAAATTACGAAGACCATTCATATAACCAATACGATCAATTGTATTTGATGATAAAGCTAATCGTCTTATTTATTTAATATAAATTAAAAACAAAAATGATTTTTCAATTTTTTATAATGAATAGCGGATAAATATAATGGCTCTTCCATTACTTTGTATATATTTCAATCGTGTTAAGATTTAAAAGATGTGCTTTGGGATCTATTCATAATATTAGAAAGAATCTAAGAAACTGAATATTGGGCTTTATAGAGCATATTTTCTTCTACAAAAAACTTCTTATGTCACATTTCTTCACAATATAACCATTTTAGGATATGGTAATCCTACTAAAATCTGCTTCATAAATCGTAATAAACTAACGAATCGCAATTGAAATCAGCAAGATTGTAGAGAATTGAAAGGTGCATCTATTAAATTTTAACACGATTGAAATATATACAAAATAATAGAATAGTCATTATTTATGCATCACTCGTCATTAGTTTCTGCTCTAATTAAACATACTCGCAATTAACTAGTGATGATAATGATTGATCGAGTTTTTCAATAGGTGGTATTTGTCCATATAAATAACATTCTTTAAGTTCTTCTAGTTTTCGATCACCAAGCTAAAATTAAAATCGATTATTAAAAAAAAAGAATAATTTATATAATATACATATTTAGTTAAAGCATCACGAAATGTTTGATAAGTCTATAGATAAATTGAATTTATTCGAAAAATTAAAAGAAATATTAGTTTATTTTACCATTATTTACGAACAAGAAATAGAAATTTATTTATAAGCGCGTAATTAAATCTTGCAATTTTTAAGATCTTCAATTAAATAGTAGTTATTATGCACATCTGATTATCGGAAATTTAGTTTAACTACGTTACAGAGTATATTGATTTTCAGAAACTTCAATTTAAATCTTTGAAAAAATCTAAATCAAATTACACTATGATATATAATTCAATGGATCTGTGCCTTCTCTTTCCACCAATCAAAATCTTAGTTGTCTATCTCGTTTCTATTGTTATTTATTTTTTTCTCTACTGAATACATATTAGTTATTTAATAAACATGCGAAATAGTTTATCTATCATAAAAGAAAAAAACTTACTTTCTATTATTATCAACAGTTCAAAAATTTATTTTTGAGGAAGAGCATATCTGCGATTTCAGTGTATTATTTTTGTAAATTCATGTATTCTTATCTTTATAAAAAAAGCATTGTATGATAAAACAAAGTAGATAAGATAATAGCAGATATATGATATGTTGCTTACAACTCTATTTTTATTAGTTAAAGTTTCAGCATTTGATAACAAGTAGTATTCTTATTATTCATTAATTATTCTAATAGTTAAAAAATCTCTCCACAAAATACAAATTCAACACATGTCTAAGTCATCAAAAGGTGTAACTGCAGTAACATCATATCAATCTGAAAATGCATCAATAAATCAAAGTTACGTATTAGTTTGGGTAGATGCCAATATTGATGAAAATTGTCACGATGTTATTACTCAACTAGAACGTATTATTAGTATAACGAAAATATTTAAAAATATTCAGCAATGCATTGATTTTATTACCAATACTCAAGATAAACAAATTTTGATAATAACTTCTGGAACATATGGTCAAAAAATAGTACCTATAATACATAATTTATCTCAAATTGATTCTATTTACATATTTTGTGGTGATAAATCCAAACATAAACAATGGTCAAAACAATGGTCTAAAATAAAGGATGTTGTTACAAATGTTTCGTCTATTTATAAAGCTTTAAAACAAACTATTCAACAATATGATCAAAATTCAATTTCGATTAGTTTTGTTTCAACAAATAATAATACATCAAATCAAAATTTAAATCAATTAGATTCACCATTTATGTATACAGAAATCTTAAAAGAAATATTACTTGAAATTGATTTTGATGAAAAATCAATTAAAGATTTTATTACATATTGTCGTGAACATATTAAAGATAATAATGAACAGGAATTTATCAATAGTTTCGAGAATAGTTATCATCATTATTCACCTATTTGGTGGTATACTTGTGAGTCATTTCTTTACTCAATGCTTAATGAAGCTTTACGCGTTATGAATGTCGAAATTATTATTAAAATGGGATTCTTCGTACGTGATCTTCATGAAGCGATTAAAAAGCTTCATACTGAACAATACAACATTCATTCTCAATCACACATAATTACTGTATATCGTGGTCAATTTCTATCTAAAACAGCCTTTGATCAAATGAGAAAAACACCAGGTGGACTATTATCTTTTAATAGTTTCTTATCTACTAGTGAACATCGCTATGTTTCTCTTGATTTTGTTTGTCGGCCTCATATGAATTCCGAATTGATTCCAATCCTTTTTGTGATGAGTATTGATACATCAATATCATCTGCTCCTTTTGCATCCATTAAGGATATCAGTTGTCACGAGGATTCAGAAGCTGAAATTCTCTTTTCAATGCATACTGTTTTTCGTACGGGTAACATTTATCAAATTAACGATTGTAATAATGATATTTGGCAAGTAGAACTAACATTAACTAGTGACAATGATCCTGAACTTCGTGCACTTACCGAAAAGATTCGAGAAGAAACACAACCAGATGAAAAAGGATGGTTTCGTTTAGGTGAATTATTAATTAAACTAGGACATTTTGATAAAGCTCAACAAGTATGTGAAGAAATACTTCACCAAGCATCTAATGATCAACAAAAA
Source organism: Macrotrachela quadricornifera (assembly GCA_022393335.1). Taxonomy (NCBI): domain Eukaryota; kingdom Metazoa; phylum Rotifera; class Eurotatoria; order Philodinida; family Philodinidae; genus Macrotrachela; species Macrotrachela quadricornifera. Next base: position 201,175 of record JAJEKB010021534.1, on the reverse strand, counting down.
GCCGATATTCATCATCAACTTGGTAATATTAAAGTCAATCAGAAT
>JAJEKB010021534.1:95979-136130 GCA_022393335.1 Macrotrachela quadricornifera | reverse complement strand
ACAAATTTTGTAGTTCATTTTAATTTTTATGTATGAATTTATTACTGCTGAGAAAAAGAAGATTTTGGAAGAAAGAGACATTCATTTCTAAGGTTGTTAGTAATAAAAAAATTCGATGATTATTTATTGGTCCTTTAGAATTTTTTTGTTCAATAAATTTATTCTTCACAAATTCACAGAAAACCATTATCCTACGAAGATACTTAACAAAAAACTATAGATTAAAACAGAAACTATAGGTAAAGGAAGAGCAGGTTGTTTCGATTGATTGCAAAAATATCCCATTCGAGCCGTTCCTTCTTGTCCAATTTGTATAGCGATGATATAACCAATGGTTATGCATATATTTATTGTCATTGATAATAACGGAGATAATATAGTTAACAACATCAAATTAAACACATAAAAATCACCAAGGCCAAGACATATTAGAATATCTTTTGCATCGAATTCATCATCATCAATGTCCCAAGTATAATAAAGATTATGTAAATCAGATAAGTTTTTTTCTGAAAGTTTTTTTATTGAATCACTATTATAACTAAGCATCTGCGGATGTAGACAAGACAGCCTAACGAAAAACAAAAAATATAGATAAGAAAATACATAATTAATTTTAAATTGTGATGAAAGAAAATTATTTTTTCTTAATATAAGTTTGTCATAATAACTAATATTTGACTGTCTGAAAAAAATAAATTCATTTATCTACTTACATATCTTCAGCAGCTACCAGCCAGAAAAAGGTAAACTTTATTTCTGGTGATACATATCGAAAGACGGTATTATGAGTAATAAATGCTCCAAAAGCTATTGACATACATAACCATACTCGATGAACACCAAATGAAAATATTGGAACTTCTTCTGATTCCCATTTAACAATAACGAACATAAATTGCCAAATCAGAAAATATATGGTGAGCATATCTATTTGATATCGCCAGTAAAATGCATCAAAGAAACGAGCAAGAAGCCAACCGATAATTATAGTAGCAATCAAAGGACGAACATAAATGCTAGTTTTTTGTAAACCTAAACAACACATCTGTGCCATTTGCATGACAATAATTGGTTGTAAAATATATACATTGTATTTATCTTCATGAATAAAAAAGTATTGGCACGTTTTGTTCACTGCAAAGATTTCGAGCAACGTTAGAATATAATTTTCAAAAAAATATACCTTTCTCATTGTTCCATAAGCAACGTATATACAAAAGTTGGTCTCGTGTTCTATCGACCAAACGATCTTGGAACAAGAAACCACTAGCTCTTGTATCTCTTAGAATGCAATCCAAAATAAAAGTCATAATCATTGAGAATGTGGTAGACAGTATCAAATGTATTTCGGAGCTCATCATTTACACTTTTCCAACAAAACAAATCGAAATTTTTTATTTACCATCTGTCTATGTCGATGAAATAGTAATATAAATAAACGTAGACTAATATTTATTTTTCTGTACGTAAATGTATCCGATTGTTTCGTTCAACAAATACGAAACATGCAAAAAAAAAAAGGTCAAGCGGTCAGCAATTACAAAGTAAAGACAGTGTAATATGACGAGTAATTATGTAGAGCGAAAACATACAAAAATTGAAAGATGAATTAAGAAATGTGATTGGTGTTTCGAAGTGGCAACAATAATCACATTTCTTAGTTCAACTGAAAATTTTTCTGTTCATTATTGCCCTAATCAAAAGAAAGCACTGAACAATATAAGTGTTTCTTTCTACTTAGAGTTTTACTAGGGGCCTCTGGAAAGGGTTGAACTCAAAGAGAAAAGGTGATACTTTTAGAGTGTGAAGTTCCATTGTATCCCTACTATACTCTTCTGTATTTCCATTGTGCATCAGGAGTATGCGAGTCTTGCTTTTTCTTCTAGGTTACACTTTGGTATTATAGAAAAAATTGATTTAATTTAAATAAGAAAGAAACTTCTGGATCTGAAATATAATATACATTCGCTGTTATTTAAATTAGGCGTAATTTCTTTTTTTTTTGTATTTTATTTTCTACTTCTGCCAATCTGTGGACAGTAATGATCAAAAACTCGATCGTCAGTTAATACTAAAATAAATAAATAATCATTATTTTTACTCAGAAAATTTAGTAATATTCATTGTAGTTTTATAATGTGTTGCTGCTATGTACATGGAAAAAATAAAAATCATTAACATATATATAATGTGTCCCGTAAATCACTAGACAGCTCAGAAACTTTTTTATTTATAACTTTAGACCTTCATAATGATATAAACTTATGTAACAGTAAAATAATAGACCTTAACTAAGGTCTACTATTGTTACGATTAAATAAGGTTATATTACAATGAAGGTCTAAAGTTATAAACAAAAAAAAATCGAAACTATCTAGCAGTTTTATGGGACACCCTGTATACATAATGAATCGGCGGATACGACATATATATGTACATATATATGTTTTTCTTTTGTTTGTTTTTTCAAACGTAAACGTTCTAATAATCGATTTAAACGTTCTTCGGCCCGACGATATCTTGGTACCATAAGAATTAATTCTAAAGTCCAAGCAGCAAGCTATACAAAGATAAAAATGAATGTAAAAAGTACTTTATCTATTAGATGGAACATCTCGCTCGTGGAATTGTATAAAAGACGAAATACATTTCCCATCACCAATTTCTGAATAAGTATAAGAAAGGATGTGATGTGACCGTGTCGTTCTACTTGAATGTATATTAAATGTTTTCTTCTAAATACAATGAAGCGGAAAGTACATCATCATGTTAGAGAAAAAAAAGAATGGATAGATCTCGATCGATATATATAATCCACGTGTATATCGAAAAAAAGTTAATCGTTTCGAAGCAAAATACGACTAAAATCTAATATTTTGTTTGCCTCAGCTAATATTTCACCATATTTAATAATACCTTGTTTATCAATAACAAAAGCACTTCGTTCAGTAACACTTTTAAGAGAAAATTTTGGAAATTGTTCATAAAGTGAACTCTATTGACGTGAAATATCTTTATTAAAATATGATAATAGATTAAATGAAATATTTTGTTCTTCACAAAGTTTTTTTAATGTAAATAATGAATCAGCAGATATTCCAATAATAATTGTATTTAATTTTTCATATTTATTAATACCATTTCTTGCTAAACATAATTCTTTTATACAAACATTTGTAAATACTAATGGAAAAAATAAAATAACAATTGTTCCTATCGATATCCATCTAAGTTAAAAGATATTATTTCAACTTTAAGATGTTTAATATTGGGTAATAAATGAAATAAATTCGCCATTACACATTGTGATTATACATCAAATAGAACTAACTTTTTCACCGACAAAATTCTTCAATGATGGTATAAATCCGTAATGACAAGGATGATCATTTTCTTCATAGCTAACTAATGCCGTGGAAAATTTTTGTAAATAAGATGTTTTCTATAATACGTGTAAATCTATTCGACAACCAATAACTTTTAAGAATGGTTAAATATTGCAATGATATTGATACGATATTTGGAATACAAAAATAATTTGTACATTTAAAATTGAACTCTCAATATAAATAAGTCAATTTTGGTAGATTCCAAATTTGATCAATTCACATTGAAAATCATTTCTAGGACATCATATAACGTACAACGAACAAATTCTAAATGTGTTAAATGATGAGGAAGATTTAAATCAGAAAAGTAATTTTGATTAATTCTCGGATCTGAGTTTAAACAGTAAAATGTTAAAGAACAAAGATTATCATATCGACCAAATGTAAAACCAGCGAATGTCAAATTAAAACATTGATAGGGGTGTATCATCATCATCTGAAAATCAAAGATAAATTATTCAATTGATTATTGATGAAAGATATTTTGTATTGAAAATATCATAATCTTTATTAGATGTTGATCGAAAATCGACACGATAAGCATGAAAATAGATAAACAATAGAGATTTAAAACGAATATTAAGATCATTGAAATCACGAAGAAGATCAACTGCATTCAAGAATTCGAATAAATCAATGAATAATTCATTAGATAACGATTCTCATGTTGTCTTATTCATTGTAAAAATCTAGAACAAAATAGTAAACGTGATATTGCTGCTATTGAATTTGTTAAAGGAAATGTTTATGTGATATTCATCGTTCTTCTTCACATGTGTACAGAACACGTGTATCTACATCTATTGTCGAGAATAGAACGATAGATAAGCTTAATGGTCAAGTGTGAAAAGAATAACCATAAGGTCAATATAGAAAAATATATAATCATACACATTATACGTTCTGCTAAATAAAACTTAACCGAATCTTACTATTGACGAAAGGACAAATAAATCGAATCAAAAAAAAATGTTGCGATATCTGATTTGTTGATAATACTCTCTTCATAAGAAAAACAATTTGTAACCAAAACTTTTTAAAAATAGTTGAATCTTAGTATGGTAGTCAAGTTTGGAAAGCTATGAAAGAACACAAACTGAAGACAATACAACATAATCAGCGTAATATTTAGCAAATCGTGGTCAATAATATTTCAGAATTTCTCTTTTAAAAATATTTACAATTAGAAGACTATACAACATATTGTTTTTGATGACCAGATATAATCATAATATCGCAGTAAAATTTTGGGAATTTTTTTGTTTGTTTTATTAAAGATTATGAACCATTTTTTTTTCTAATTTGTTGATATGTGATTAGAAGTATATCGATGACCGTCAAAAGAAATTGTGGTGTCTATTTTTGTTGATTTTGTATGTCATTGTTAATCCATCTAGTTTGCTTTGTTACTTTCTAAGGATCTTTAATATTCAAGTTCCTTTACCAATATCGAACTAATTATATTGAGATCTTTTTCAATATGATCGAATGATTTGTTCTCTGAAAGGATTCATTTTTCTTTGATTAGTTTATAAACATAAATAATATCACTATCATTCATGGTAACACATATTTTATGCCACTAATTTGTGTCTAAAACAATGTAATATTCTCGGGCCTGACGATGAAAATTGGGATGCCACCAAACAAGTGATAATGCCATCCCTTATATTTTCCGCTGGAATATAATCAAATCATGTATTTTATGTAATTCACATGATTGAATATCACTATATCTTATGGTTTTATTTCCATATGGAAAACAATATAAATGAATAACTGTACCATCTGAATAACATGTAACAAAACCATTTGAAATAATAAGATATTCAGATTTAGTTATAGAATTCATCATTAATATTATCTTTACGACATAGAGTAAGAGGAGATAAATATAGTTTAGACAAAGAAATCAATAACATTTTCTACCTAAAAGAAATTCATGACGATAAACTTTTGCGTTGTTCTTCTCTTAATATATTTTTACATATTAGTCATATCAACTAGGTCAGTTGTACGTTTTTAATAATCCGAAGATAGAAAAAAATAACAACGAGTATTTTCTTTTGTAATTTTTTTTTATACAAAATGTCTATGATTTTTACACATTCATCAATTACTTAGGGCAATCCAAAAATAGTGAGGGTGATTTCGTATTTTCGTATAGTTCGCTTGGAAAAGTTTTATTTTTTTATGAATAGATAGAGCGTCTTTTACTCTATCTTTTTATCCTGTTTGATCACTATTCAGTTGATCTTATAATAATAAAATTTCGATAAGAACTATTTTCATCGAAAATCAGCTGGTACCATTTAGATCATAACGGGCATGGCATTATAAGAACGGGACACTTTTGTATCTCATTTTATCATCACTTAATACGTTGTATTAGAAAAACAAAATATATCAGAAGATGCAGCGTGAAAAGCTCTACAATTTATAAAGGATCGCTTATTCTATAGCTGCACTTTATGTTTGCAGAATGGACAAAATCCTGAGCGACCAATTTTGACGTTGCAAAAACAAGATTGCATTTTTTTGGTATATGACGAATTTGGTTTTTCTATCTTATTTTTTTATAATTGTTCTCTCTAGATTGTAGAGCATTTCACGCTGCATCCTGTAGTGTATTTTGTTTCTTTAAATAAAACATGTTAGGTAATAAAAAAGACGAGACAGGGAAAACCGAATGCATTTTTTACTAAAAACAATTTCGTTTCTGCAATATCGAAATTTGGTCGTTCAAAGTTTTGTTCGTTTTGAAAACAAAAGGTGCAACTATGGAATAAGCGATCCTTTATAAGTTGTGGAGTTTTTCACGCGGCATCTTCTAATATATTCTGTTTTTCTAATACAACGTATTAAGTGATAATAAAGTAGAATAGAAAAGTGCCACACTCATTATGATCTAATGCTACCAGCTGATTTTCAATGAAAATAGTTCTTATCGAAGTTTTATTATTATTAGATCAACTGAATAGTGATCAAATAGGACAAAAAGATAGAGTAAAAGACGCTCTATCTATTCATAAAAAAATAAAACTTTTCCAAGCGAACTATACGAAAATACGATATCACCCTCACTACTTTTGTATTGCCCTAAGTAGATTCCATGTGTCAATATCATGAATTACTCACGTTCCCAATATTAGATCATTCAAAAAGAAATCTTTGACCATATGCAATCTGGAGCTAAAGTGTATCATTGAATCAGTAGAGAGTCCGCCAAACAGATACTCAACAGAAATGAGACTACTATGCATTTCAAAATAGAAGGCGAGTGATTGTAAGTTCAATAACTCGAGAATAGTAACAGCTTTTGAGGTCGGGTTTTCGGTAGTGAACTGCGGAGTCGAAAAAGTCGGTTCCGAAACCCGACTCCGACTCCGAAAAATTATTTTTTTTAGATTCCGCCTCCGACTCCGGGCAAAATTTTTTTTCAATTCCGACTCCGGTTCCGAGCAAAAAATTTTTCAAACTCCGACTTTGACTCCGAAAAACTCCGAAATTTTTTTTTGTAGTCTAGTGACGTCTAAATCGTAGTAGCATCTAAGGTTATGAATAGATGATTAGATAAACAAATCACTAAAAACGAACAGCTTATATAAGTGCAGAATCTACTACTCATTTCTTGAAATTTAAAAACCACGGGAACTGTAAGCGTGGACAATAATAGTAGAAAACGAACTATATCAATGTCATATACAACTGCATTGTCTTGTGAAGAATTTACTTGCAAGATTCCTAAACAACAACGGCTTGGAGTCGATGGGAGATTTAGTGACTCAGGTGATATAGAAATTTTCTTAGGTTAGTATTTTTAATTTGTCTGCTATGCTTGTTAATATGAATACTTTAGTGGTATGAGCTCTTCTTAAAACTGATGACGTTAATAGTAGTATATTCTTGTTCGTTACTTGACATATGAATAATAAAAGTGTTCTTAAACAAGAATAGAAATACTTGACTGTTATACTAATGTAACTTCGATATTAACTCCGAAAAAATTTTTTTTTGAGATTCCAACTCCGACGAGTATTTTTTTATCAACCCGACTCCGACTCCGAAAATTTTTTCTTTCGCGACTTCGACTCCGCGAACTGGAGTCGGAGTCGGGTTTCGGAATGACTCCGCAGTTCACTAGTTTTCGGTGTTGCGTAGCCAAGATTGGGGCACGTAATGATATGTAGAAAAAATTTTTTCCCGTTAGCCTAAGGGGGGCCTCAGGCAAACCTTTGCAAACCAGGCAAGCTAAAGATAGAAGACATGATGGATTTATGATTTGGACAAATGCATTTGATGCGCAAGACTCTTCTCTACATTTCTACACAAACCGCAGGTTTCTACAACGTTCCGTTCGAATGCTACAGTTCCTACAGCAAAACCTGTGAAAAACAAGGTTTCCAGCCCGGAAAGCATGCTTTTTTGTTCGATACACGTTCCCACAGGATGCCTTTATAGGTTTTCCATATCGCTGCTCATCGTGGCAATGCTTGTTTTGCTCTACTGTAAAGTTTATTTTTGTCCATTGTCGAAATCGGCTTCATTTCAGCCAATTTTAAGCCTATTGGGCCTTGAATTTGACCAAATTTTTCATTTTCAAAGCGTTATTTCAGCTCATAATATTTGCGTGTGATTATCAGCGTTTGAAATAAGTCGCGAGAATGTGAAGAAACCTAAGTACTGTTTATTTACAGAAAAATTGTACAAATATCGAATCAAAAGTCTATATCTTCTTCATCGTCTGTGTTGATAACGAAGTCAGACTCGCCATGTTCGTCTTCACTGAGTAAATGTGGTTCTATATCTTCTTCGACAAAATCGTCGGCAGTGCGAAATTTCTCTTCGGTCTTTTGAGCGTGATCTATAAATCGTCGACTGGTTTCATCGTCGAGAGCAGCAATGTACTCTTCTGACAAGCAGCGAATATTACTAAGACGAAAGTGAGTGTTGTGAGAGCGAACATAAGATGAAATCCAACAAAGAAAAGATGATGAAATGAAGATGGCAATGAGAAGATGATGGGAATAGAAGATAAACAAAGGGAACAGATGATGAAATACAGAAAAACAAAAGTTTGTCATCATACGTTCACATATGGTAAAAGAACAGAGACATATGAACATATGTGGCATATATGAAGAACGGAAAAAATATGAAGAACGAAAAGAAATATGTGTAGAGAACAGAAAGAAACATGTAAATCTGTAGAGGATGATATATATCATCCTCTAATAGAATGCTCCATAAACAGAATACTTCCTCTTATATAAAGTGTACATCATTTCGAGGAGAAAGACGCGCTATGCACCAGTTAGTCTGATATTCAATTGTACATTGAAGGATGGAACGATCAGATTTCACTTACAACGCACAAGTTGTATTGTTTCAGGCGTAATTCAAGGCCCAATAGGCTTAAAATTGGCTGAAATGAAGCCGATTTCGACAATAGACAAAAAGAAACTTTACGGTAGAGCAAAACAAGCATTGCCACGATGAGCAGCGATATGGAAAACCTATAAAGGCATCCTGTGGGAACGTGTATCGAACAAAAAAGCATGCTTTCCGGGCTGAAAACCTTGTTTTTCACAGGTTTTGCTGTAGGAACTGTAGCATTCGAACGGAACGTTGTAGAAACCTGCGGTTTGTGTAGAAATGTAGAGAAGAGTCTTGCGCATCAAATGCATTTGTCCAAAACAAAAATCCATCATGTTTTCTATCTTTAGCTTGCCTGGTTTGCAAAGGTTTGCCTGAAACCCCCCTCAGGCCAACGAGAAAAAAAATTTTATACATATCATTACGTGCTCCAGTTTTGGCTACACATCAACGAAAATCCGACCTCAAAAGCTGTTACCATTCTCGAGTTATTCGACTTACAATCACTTGCCTTCTATTTTGAAATGGATAGTAGTCATTCTGCTGTTCAAAACTCGTTTAATCGATCATCGAATAAGCAATTATTAAAGACTATATCAAATGAATTAAAGAAGTTGAATCAAGGAATTTTAGAACTTGATAAAAAAGTTCAAAATTTCCAATATCTGATACTTGGTGGAGTCATAGTAAGCGAATAAAATAAATTAAAAAGAAAGCCTTTAATCTTCTCATCGATTTTAGATCATTTGTACGTTGTCATTATTTTTGAAAAAATGAATGTTATTTTTTTGTATGATCATTTTCTTTTTTTAGTGTGTAAATATTTTTTTTATTTTCGTTTTGTATCTGTAACTTGCATTATTTGTTTTAGCATGACGAAATGTTTGGGTAAAAATAATGTATGGTGGTATTGTCCTTATAAAAGCGTTTTAAAAAAATTCTTTTTCTATAGAATGATAGAGAAAATAAACCTCTATTTTTCTGTGCTATTTGATCAATCTTCAACTAATATCGTAATAATAAAATTTTGATAAGAACTGTTTTTGTGTAAAACTTAACTATTGATTGAGGTAGACTAAATGGATACGCATTGCATTTCAATTTTCGATCACTTAATAGGCTGTATTAAACAACAAAATATACCACAAGATGCACCTTGAAAAGCTCTACAATTTTTAAAGAACAGCTTATTTTATATTTCAGATAAGAATAAGAGGAATTTCTCTTCGTATAAAAAAAATGATTTTTTTTAGAACAGTTGGAGAGAATTTTACTTTTTTTGGAAAACAAGAAGTATCCAATTAAGATAAGCGGTCCTATGTAGATTGTAGGGCTTTTCACGCTGCATCTCTTGATGTATTTTTTTAAAAAAAAAGTTACTAGGTGATCAAAAGATGAAATGAGAAAAATGAATCCGTCTCGTACCAAAAAAGTATCATTTTCTCACGGTCGAAATTTGATTGCTCAAAATTTTGTTTATTTTGAAAATAAAAGGTGCAACTATAAAATAAGCAGTCTTGTGCAAATTATAGCGCTTTACACGCTGTATCTTGTGGTATATTTTGTTGTTTAATACAGCCTATTAAGTGATCGAAAATTGAAATGCAATGCGTATCCATTTAGTCTACCTCAATCAATAGTTAAGTTTTACACAAAAACAGTTCTTATCAAAATGTTATTATTACGATATTAGTTGAAGATTGATCAAATAGCACGGACAAATAGAGGTTTATTTTCTCTATCATTCTATAGAAAAAGAATTTTTTTAAAACGCTTTTATAAGGAAATAAGATAGACGCGACATTACTTTTGGATAGACCTAAGTATTTTATATCATTTTTATTATTTATTGAATTTTTCTATTAAATATGTTTGTTGGTGCTCTTGTTGAAAATTTCGTAAATGTTGTGCACACAAGAACGTGAAGAAAAACACGACGTGTGGCTAAAAGAGAAAAAATTGAACGTAGACTACGTCGTACGCGTGATTTAACATATAATGCACATTTTCACGATGGAGAACATGTTTACATGATTTATGTAATAGGAAATGTTTTGATTTGATTGTTGCTACTGTTATTAGTCTTAATATTAGGTTGTTAACAAAGTTCTTGCGTTTTTTAAAATTTTCTGAAACATTCGAGAAAGTTCTAGAAGTTTTCATACTAGAAGTATATAAAGAGAGTATGAATATCTTCCAAATGATATTAAAGTCATCGATATAAACATTGATCATGCACTGAAAATATTAATAATTGAAAGCTAATTGTACTGTTGAAGTTGAAAAGTAGAAATAAAATTTTCGAAAAAAACGCAAAAACTTTGTTAACAACCTAATATTATTATAATGTCAATAGAATTTTACTTAATATCACCAGTAAAACAATCAAATCCTGAAATTTATTTATCTTTCATCAAGGAAAAGGTCGAGGGCTATTCCTTTTCCGGAACAAATCTGTCTTTGGCACGAAAATCTTTGTCTGTCTATCCAACCAATCAGATTGCAGCATTCATTAACATACGAGAACTAGTTAATGGCACTTTGTGAAGAAACAAGGCATGTCACCAGAGGTTCTCGAGGGTGGTGAGTTCAAATCTGGGATCCATTCGCCTCAGAATCCTATTGGTTGATGGAAAACCAAAAGAATCGAGCTTTCTAGGTACGAATCAATATAAATTGAGATTTTGTGAAAGGAAATCTAGTTGGATTATCGGAAGAAGGACATTAGGAATCTGAAGTCTGTTGATCTCAAAATTCTACTAGGTCACCCATGACCCTACTGGGTGACTCGCATCAAGTACAAACTGAGTTTTGAGAAAAGTGGTTTTTCCGGAGATCGCCTGAGGCACGAACTTGGAATGAGCAGTCTGTTAGGCTCGAAAATCTGTAGATCAGCCAACAGCCCATAGAAATCAAGGAGAGAAAAACGAGACTTCATCTACTTCACAATTTTTTTAAAGTACAGTGAAGTACGACTGAAGTAGCATGAAATACAAGTGAAGTAACGTGAAGTAGAAATAAAGTACCGTCAAAGGGAGAAAAAAGCCCGGCTTAAGCGGTACTTCACTCGTACTTCACGCTATTTCACTTGTACTTCATGCTACTTCAGTCGTACTTCACTGTACTTCAAAAAAATTGTGAAGTAGATGAAGTCTTGCTTTTTCCTCCTTGGATTTTTCTATCTGTGTTCTCGAGCTCAATGGGCTTTTTGCATGTATACGTGTCAAATTTTAGAAGATGTAGAGTTTGCTAATGTATTCTATTGATATTCAGTTGAGTTTTGGAAGATATAGAGTTCGCGCATGTATCTTATTGATATTTCGCTAAGCTGAATAAAATAGAAAGACGAAATTAGTAAACGATATTTTTTGTCTGAGTATAAATCAGTTCTTTCTAATGTAGTTGTTAATGTTCTTTCATTTTTGTCCGACTTTACAAAGGAAGCGGAGCATGAAGATAGATTGTTAAGGTACTGATTATATTTATTATAGATGTTCTTTGAAGGATATGAATACAGATTTGAAACAAAATTCTGAAAAAAATATAATCAGTACTGTAACAAAATATCCTGTACTTTCTTTTTTTAATCATGCTCGCCGAAAACAGTCATCCGACCAAAAAAACGAAAGTGAAAGAGAAGGAGTGGATTATTAAAGTACTGATTATATCTATTTCAGATTTGTTTTTCAGATCTGTATTCACATACTTTCTGAGTAAGAGTTTGTTTATTATAGAGTATGAATTTAAATTAAAAAAATGTTGTTCAAACATCATAAATAAACTATGTTATAGGTAATGCAAGTTCGACTGTTGTAATAATATCACTCTCGTCAGTGATACCGGAGTGTTGAATAGAAGAATCTTAGAGAAATAGATGATATAAAAATAGATGTGGCAGTTTTGGAAATATACAGTTAATTTTATGAGATTTTCGTATGATAAGATTACGACGTAAATACTGATTTTTGTGGAAAAATCTTAATGATAGAAGTTTTTAAGAAATGAAATATTTCAATTTAACAGAGACAAAAAGTATTATAAGAGAAATTTACGAAAATATCTTTAGTAATATAGCTTTTTGTTTAATAAAGGATTTAATATAATCTTATAGAATGATAAAACTCAAGGCCATAGTCATATGAATCAACGATTAAATGATTGAATAACATAGTTTTTTGTTGCAAATACAACTTATGTAAATATTTTTTGTTGAGAGAAATAGAAAGAGTTGAGATTTATCAATTAAACTGCGATGCCATGTTTTTTTGTTGCTAATGTGATTTGGCATTCATCAAATAAATTCTGTAGTCTTCTGACTTTTTTAATGGATAAAGAGGGTTAGAATTGATTAGTTATATTGCGTACATCATGCCTTTTTTTAATTTATAATACGAGTAAAAATTTATTAAGCTAGTTTCGTCCTGTTGCGTCTAATTAAAACAAGTTCTGCATAAGTTTAATTTTGCCTAAAAGTTCAATTCTGTCTGTGACATATATATTAAGATTGAATTTCCCGGGGCAACCCTGGGTACTTCTGCTAGTTTGAAATAAATTTGTGATTTCGGTCTTGTTTATTATAATTATGTATTTACAACAGTATTTATACTTCAACCAGTATTGCACTTAATTGAACTGGAACCATCATATTATTGTACAGGTAAGTAAGAGACAGAAACGTTTTTTAATTTAATATTTTATGATTTGATTTAAGATGAAATTAGTTAGATCCAATGATTATTATTTTATCTACTGTTGATATTGTTATGGTTAAAAACGAAAAGTAAACAAATACCTGAAATTAATTCAATACTGATTTGTGTTATGAGTGTTAAGAATTGTTCACGATAATTAGATATTTTTATTTCAAGATTATGATAAGTTGCAGAGTATTCTATTAAATCATTTGGTTTTTTATGATTTGATTGGACGTGAGGAGTTGAGTTTTTGAGCATCCATATTGTAGTAAAATTCAAATTTTACTATAAAAATTTAAAAACATGTTGATTAAATCAAACAAAGAGAGGATAAGGTTTGTGAATTGAGAGAGTCTGTGACGTATTGCAAGTTACATATTCTCTTTATCACGAAGTTTAACTATTCAAGTTTGTGAAAAGATATTGTTAAAATCTATGTGTTGACAATAAAATCAGTTCTATCATTTTTTAGATTTAAACTCAATTAAAATTTTTATTTTAGTTCTGAAATTACTAAAAATGGTAAAAGGTACTATCTTGATTACATACTATTATTCAAATTCTTTCACAATTGTAAAATTTGGGATATTGTAAATGTTTCTACATTCAATTTTTATATCCAAAATGTTGTTTATTTTCTTCAATTTTTTCTTTTTTCTGCTGTTCATATCTGCGAGACCTGATGTTGAACTATTTGAAAAATTCGAATTTAGTAACGAATGTTCATGTACTAATCTAGATAAATATGCACATTTTAAAGATTTTGATAAACCATTTTTTAAGATTATTTCGAATTGTAACAAGTGATTATTGGAAAGTATATTATTTAATAAAAATATTTTTTAAGCTAAAGAATGCTCTACGTTATAATGGTTATCCACAAAGTGTTGAAACTCAATTTATGAATGGTATGCGATCAATTTATTTTGTTGCTTTTGTTCTTATCAATGCTGATGTTGTTGTTGTATTAATGAAAAAAAAACTTAATATGAATAAGAAGTTTATTTCAAATGAATCAAATTGTAACGGGTAATAAAAAAAAGTTTTCGGACAAAATATCTGCTAACGCATCGTCTGCTGGGAAGTTTTTCAGACGAGCTAAAAGCTATGGATTAGAAGCTGAATTTTGTGGTCTTTCAGAATATAACTTCAGAAATTTTTTCTCATGTATTGTTAAAGTGTGATGAAGTAACGTTTGATTAGCTTCAAAAATTTGGTTTGGACAAATTTTTTTTGCATATATTTTTGTATTTTCACTAATGGTTACGATCTAAGACTACAACTTATGATGTTAATTGATATCAGCTAGTAGATTAGAAGTCACACTATAAAATGCACTATTTGAGAATTTGTCTCTCTTTTGATAAGGGATGTCTAGATTCGTTTTCCAAAACAGTCATTTTTGAAAAAAATCGAAACTGTAACATTGAAAAGAGCTGTTGGTAAAATGATTGTAAATTCACTTGAGTAAAAGCTACAGCTTATTTCAATATCAAATTTTGTAGAAAAACATCTGATCTACAAAACAGGATGCCGACAACCTTCAACAAGTTTGAAAAAGTATTAGCGCCACTGATCGAAACCTGTTGACTTGATATTAAAAATTATTGTTTGAAGCTTTTCAGAAAGTCATTCAACACTCATGAACAAAAAACAGACAAAGCATTTCTAAACCTATCGTCAAAAAGAACACAAAATTCTGACTCTTTTACCTGTAGTTTTTGATTTGGTTGAATGTTCTCAAGCAGATCGAAGCAAAAAATTTGCTCATTGGAATCTTCAACTTAGAATTTTGTCCAAACTAGGTATTTGCAGCTAATCAAACATTATTTCTTTACGATTTAACAATACGTGAGAAAAAATTTCTGAAGTTATATTCTGAAAGACCACAAAATTCAGCTTCTAACCCGTAGCTTTTAGCTCGTCCGAAAAACTTCCCAGCAGACGATATATTAACAGATATTTTGTCTGAAAACTTTTTTATCACCCGTTATGATGGCAGATGATGTAGAAATTGAAAGACAATTACAAGCTGATGTACATAATAGAAGTTATGTAGAGCAAGCATTACTTGATGATAACAATTTAGATGTAAGAGAATATTTCGATTAATTTATTCTTAAAATATGAGACCGAACATTAAAAAAATAAATTATCGAATTCACAAAGACTCTTTCCATGTTTGATGAAAGATGTTTTAAACATTTTTGTCTTGAAAAATATTTATGTTTTTACCAATTGAGTGAAGCAAATTGGATTGCTATAAGTCATTACTTCTTTCTGGAATTTCTCACACTTCTACCAATGTTGGAATAGATTTTCCACTAAAATTTTTTTCTTATTAAACTTGAATCTTTAAATGCTAATGCGATGCAATTTTTTCCATTAACAAAACAATTATTTTTACATGTCACAAATTCATCAGCAACATGCCGACCAAACAGTAAATTCATACTACTTTTTCATGATTTTAATAACCAATTTTTATCTTTAAATTTAGTTAAATCTATTGAAGTAATTACATTTTTGTCATTGTCAACAACTACTGGTTTCACATCACGCTTTTTAATGTTACAACTTTCCCCCTCCCCCAATATTAAAGCTGAGAGCGTGACACTGTGCTCATCCTTACCCTCACTATTGGGGGGGGGGGGAGTGAGATAACAAACAAGTACCGAAAATCTTCTTTTAAATATTCGTACAAACGTTTTGTATCGACTAAAATCATTTCTATCTCATCGTCGGTCAAGTATAGTTTCATCACTTCATCGAAAAGTTGATTCAACCAAAACATGTAATCAACAAACAACACATCTTTCATCAATATATAAAAACGAAATGAAAATATTCACAGCAATTATTTCACCATCATTATTAAAACCATAAGGAAGATGACATATATGTTTTATTAATGATAGAGACGATGGTGAATCACTACCAAATAATATTGTCCGTCGTAATGATTAATAATAAATAAAATTTAGATGACAGAAGGCAGATGACAATCTCTATCAGATAAAAAAATAAATAATCTATATTTGTATTCTCATCTATAATAATTAAGAAACAGGACGTTCGATAATTAATATTAAAAAAGTCTTTTGTATTGTTTATGTTTTTTTTTGTTCTACTGATTAGTGATCTCTTGTTTTTTTTTCTCATTGTGCGTTTGTGTGTCAGTTGCATATCAATTTTTTTCTTTCGTTTATTTCTTTTTTTAATTGAATAGAAAAACAAAAACAAAAACAAATTTCGATTCCAATTTGTTGCAAACGAACATACGGCTGATGAAGTTCTTCATATCGACAACGATCCTTAAAAATAGATCTTTATAAAAATTTATTAAGAAAAGCAAAAGAATTACCGTTTTAGAAACTGATTGAAGCATTTTATTAAATGCACGATCTAAATGTATATTCAAATAAGTAGTCAAGAATATCCGCTAAATCTGCTTTTGTTATAAATCAAATAGAACGTAAAGATTTTCTAAAGGTAAAATTTATTCGAATTGAACAATATTCTTCCTCAGTTACGATGGTCCTATACTCTGAAAAAAAATTGGAGCTTTACAGAACCCCCCGAAAAGGTTCTGTAAAGCTCCACTTTTTTTTCAGAGTAGAATACTGATACTGACGTGTAGACATGAGAACCTTCATTATAATTTATCGATTGTAGATTAACATCGAATGATAATGGTGGTCGAGTTCATTCTAGATTATAATTGTTTTATCTTTTTTTTTATTTATAAATTAACTATTACTTTTGCAACTTTTTGAAGAATATCAAGTCATTCTTGAACATTTGAAAGAGCAATATATATATGTTTATTAAGACGACACGCACGAAGAATAGCCGGATCAAGAATATCTATATAATAAAAGCCTTTTATTTCTCATGGAAATCATTTTCTTTTAACAAATCTATTCGATTAGTTGCTACCATAATACAAACACGTTTACTTGCTATTGTTTGATCAATACCATTCATTTTTTTTAATAATTAATTAGCAACTCAAGTTGTTGAATCAGTATCACGAGCTGTACAACGTAAGCGTAATACAATAATTTCATTAAAAAATATTACGCATGAATTAAAATAACGTGCTTGTTGAAATACTTGTCGAACAACTCGTTAACTTTCATCAACATACCAATTTTTTTATCAAAGAAATGTTTAAATAAAATTTTATGAGAAAAAATATTTCTAAAATACCGTATTTAATATTAATAATTTACGTTCTTTGACTAATATAAAATTAATACTAGATTCATTAATAATTGATTTGATAATAAAGTTTTACTTGATACATATAAAAAATTTATAACCAAAGAGAAGACAAACATATAACTTAAAATTAACCAGATCGTGGTGAACCTGCAAGTAATAAACCAGGTGATCGAACAAATCTAAAACGATCATACGGAGTTAGGTGACTAATAGAAGCCTACGAAAATAGATTATTTGTTTCGGAATAACTAAAATAAGTGAGAAATTGATCTTACTAGAATAGCCATACTGAGTTCTTCACGAATATGTTTTGATGCGCCAATAACATCAAATATAACATCAAGCACCGTTGCGAAATTTTCTCATTCACTTGATGTTTGAATAATCTTTAATGTTGTCTATTCTGATTTAACATAAAGCAAACATAGGTATTTCGAAAATAATGTCAATTTTTTCTTGGTATTTATATACTTGAAAATCATCCATTACAATAGTAGATGAATTTAATGATGTTTGTTGTTCAATTTCAGGTTCATGAAGTTTTTCTTTTACCAATTTAATTACTTTAAATTTGAAGTACATTACAAATAAATCAATAAAAACATAAATCTTACTAGATTAATTTCTATCTAAATTAGTATTCGTTTTTCTAAATAAAAATATATCAAATCATTTTTGATAATTTTCTTCTATATACCTATTTAATGCTGCAACTACTGATTGATCAATTAATGCACTTAAATCGGCACCAACAAAGTCAGGTGTTTCGAACACAATTTCATCTGAATCAATGTAGAATCGAGTAAAGTTAATGGTCGACACATCATTGTTAAAATTCTACAATATAATAAATCATAAGAAATGTTTTTTTTCGAAGAGATTTAGCCTTCTTCATTCAGTTTCATTTAGAATTTCAAGTACTATTTCATGATTAAATTGACCAGCACGCCTCAATGCAGGATCAAGTAGATCGGATCGATTGCTTGAACTATTAATAACAACACGAGTCATTGGTATACGAGATAATCGTTTATATAAAACAAAAAAAAATTCTATTTCATTTAATTAAATCTTATTTTTCCATAAAGACATGCAAATAATTGAGTAACAATATGTCTTTCCATATCTTTCGATGCTGATTCACATCGTTGTAAAATAGTTTCAATTTCATCAATAAATAAAATACATAGAGAATAATACTAACACAAAAAAATATTCAGTTTTTATTCTTTTTTACTTTTGGTTGGTCAAACGATATACGAATTTTATGTTCTGAATCACAGATATTCCAAATACTAATCCAGTGGATGCAGTTTTAAAAATCGATAAATTTGATTTCTACCAATAAATAATAATTAAGAAAATAATTTTAAAAAAAGTTTTCATAAATTTAATCCAGTTAATGTTTGAAATATATAGTAAAGATTTTCAAACATTGGCTAGTCCACACAAATGAAATTCACATGATTGTGTTTTGCCATTTTGAATAAATCTTTCTGGTCTTAAGATAAAATAAATTTGACGAAATAAATCCTAAAGAATTTGATTAAAACTAATTAAGTCTATTATATTAAAATGATGTCGTACTTCTTTAAATGAATTAGATATAGCAAAATCTTCAAATGTTATTGTAGAATATTCAACATCAGGACCGGATACGTATAATTCTAAAAATAATATTATAATAAAAATAAATTTAGATTAATAATACCATCATTATAATCATCTTCATCATTTGAACTTCTATTTTTAGCTAAAACGAAAATTTTTTTTCTTTGTGTAAATTAAATATAGATTTCTGCATTGATATAATAAAAGATTTTATTTATTTAACAATTTTTCGACTTGAGTGACATAGAGTTGACGGTGATTGTTCATTTTTGTTTTAGATAATAAACATCTTTCATGTGGATTTCGATGTGTAACAATTCGATCATCATTATTAGCAATTGAATTAATGTTATTTTCTGTAATTATTGATTGATCTTCATCATATTGATAATCTTCATCACTATCTTGCATATTTGTATTTTTTGATATTTTTAATGTTGTTTGATTTTTTGTTTTTATTTGACATTTTCATGTAGATTTTCTTTCGTTATTTTTATTTTCTCAACCTTCAAGTTCGTAAACCAACTCTTGACAATTTAATCCTTTCAACGTAAAAGATGAGTATACTCGTCAGAGCAATCTTTATAGAAAAGATGAAGACCACAATTTCTTGATTTTGTTTGCTTTGTATGCTCTGTGTCGACTCTAGCCTCCTGTAACTACTAGAGCTCACTCTATTGATTCTGATGTTTCATATAGATTATTCAATTATGTTCTTGTGTATCAAACGTTATTTTGTGAAAAGGCTACTATTTAGCTTTAAAAATTTTAACGTTGAAGGGGTTAAACGACTTTCATCTTTTTACTAAAAACATAAAATTAATTATATGAAGAATTTTCTTTCGTAATTATAAAAACTGTTCATCTTATTAATGTTACTATTTCATCATCTTTTATTTATCTTTTTTTTATAAAAATAAATATCCGATGAAAAAATTAAAGTTTTTTTACTTAAAACAATTGAAATAGCACCTATGACCTATTAGAGAAAAAATAAACAAAATATTTTTTTTTATATTTGCATACATACAAATCCATCATCATCATAAGTTTTCTGCTCTTAAGCAGGTTCTTAGAATAACAGTTATAATTGCCATACTTTTATAGGTTTCTCCATTCCTTCCTATCGGTAGCAATCCTTTTCAGGTGCGCATATCCATTTTCCTTTGTTAAAGCATTGAGCATTTTCATTCTTCTTCTTCCTCTCTTTCTTTCACCATCCACTATTCCCTTGATCACATCTTTTAGTAAACTATCTCCTCTCAGTACATGATCTATCCAATTTCTTTTTCTTGTTCTTATTTTTTCTAACAGAGTCCTCTCTTCTCCTATTCGTTCCAAAATCTTTACATTGCTCACTCTATCACTCCAGCTTATCTTTAACATTCTTCTCCACATCCACATTTCGAAAGCTTCTAGCTTTTTCCTTTCATACTCCCTTAATGTCCAAGTTTCAGCTCCATACAACAGTACGCTCCAAACAAAGCCCCTTGCTAATCTCTACTTTAATTTGAGATCTAATGATCCGCATAAGACCTTCCTCATTCTCGTAAAAGCTGCTTTTGCAATTCCTATTCTTGCTCTTACATCTTTCTCACATCTCCAATCCTCTGTTAAGAGACTACCTAAATATTTAAAACTGCTAATCTGCTCCATTCGTATACCATCTATATGCAACGCAATGTTTTCATCGCTTCTTATGCTCATTACCTTAGTTTTCTTTGCGTTAACCTTCATCCCGTATGCTTTACATGCCTTTTCTAGTCTTTTAATTGATATTTCTAAACTTTCCTGGTCTTCTGCTAATACTGCCATATCATCTGCAAATGTTACACAGGAAACCTTTTTCCACCAATCTTCACACCTTACATTTTCGCTTCTATTTCTCTTATCATCTCTTCTAGATAAATATTAAATAATATCGAAGATAAGCAACAACCTTGTCTAACTCCTCTACCAAGCTCTGTCCTTTTAGATTCCTTGTTACCTATCCTAACTATCACTCTTTGTTCCTTATACAAGTTTCTGATCAATCTTCTTTCTTTCCATTCTATTCCTTTATTTCTTAATATTTCAAGGAGCTTGTCCCAGTTCACCCTGTCATATGCTTTTTCCAGATCTACAAAGCAAATTACGAAAGTTTTGTTTCGTTCTGTCAACCTCTCTCCTACTACTCTCATTAGTCCTATTGCATTCCTAGTGCCTCTGCCTTTTCTAAAACCAAACTGTTCTTCTCCTAGGTGCATATCTAGTCTACCTCGCAACATTCGACTTATTATCCTTAATAATACTTTTGCTGTATGTGAAATAAAACTAATTGTTCTATAATCTTCACATTTACTGGCTCCTGTTTTCTTCTCTATAGGTATTAACAAGGTTTCTAAAAATTCGGTGGGACACAAACCAGTTTCATAAATTTCTCTACATCCATCCATTAGTGCTTTCTTTCCTTCGTCTTTCATACTTTTGAGAAACTCAATGGGCATACCATCTACTCCTACCGTTTTCTTACATTTTATTTCTTTAATAGACATTTCTATTTCGCTCTGTAATATTGAAAACCCTATACACTTTCTTTCTACATCGCTTTCATCCTCTACTATACCTTCCCTTAAACATCCCTGATTTGGATATAATTGTCGTACATATTCTTCCCATCTATTGATTATATCATCATCTTCTATCAACCTCTTTCCATCTTTTGATTCTGCAGATCTTATGTTTCCACTTATCCGTTTCAACCACACTAGTTCCTTTACTTTTCCATACATCAAACCGTACCTATCACGTTTTTCTAAGTCTTCTATTATTTCACACTCGCTTTCTAGCCATTCTTGTCTTGCCTTTTCTCTCTCTCTCCTTAACTCGTTGTTTAACCTTCTATATTGTACCCTACCCATCTCATTGTTAACATTTTTTCCATTTTCTTCTTTCATCCATCTTTTCTATCATTTTTTCACTAACCCATAGTCTCCTAGCTTTCACATTTTCTTTAAATCCTACCACTTCCTTTGCCGACTCAACTATCACACTCTTCAGTCTACTCCACTTCTCATTAGCATTCCTTTCTTCGTTCTCACTAATTTTCTCTAACCTTTTCTCTACTATTTCCAAAATTTTCTGTAACAATTTTAAGTTTTTCTAAGTCCCATCTTTTCTTTACTAAGGCTCTCTTAACTTTTTTTAACCTCAACTCCATTTCTACAATAACTAAATTATGGTCCGAGCCTATATCTGCTCCAGGATGTGCACATGCTTTCTTTATACTATTCCTAAACCTTTCTTGTACCATCACATAATCTATCTGATATCTAGCTCTATCACCCGGAGTCTTCCAAGTATACCTTCTTCTTACATGATTTTTAAACCATGTATTTGTAATTACTAATTTATTTTTTCTACAAAAATTTACGAGTATATCGCCTCTATCATTCCTAACTCCATATCCAAATTGACCTACAATCTTATCCTCCTTTCCTTCCCCCACTACTGCATTCATATCTCCCATCAAAACAACACAGCTATCCTTTTCTTCTCTTCGTATCAACTCTTCTATTTGTGAATATAGTTCTTCTACCTCTTCATCTGCATGCGCGCTGGTGGGCATATATACTTGGATGATCACTACATCTTTGGGCTCCGCTCTTAATCTTGTCATCATAAGCCTATCGTTAACTAACTCTATACTTTTTACGCAATTTTTCACTCTCTTGCCTAAAACAATTGCTACCCCATTCTGGCCCTTTATTTTACCTGAGAAAATTACCTTAACCTCACCGCTTGGAACTCACAACAACCTTCATATCTAACTTCACACAACCCAACTACATCTAATTTTTTTCTTTCCATCTCTCTTTTCAAGTTTACCTGTCTGTAATATTGTTCTAACATTCCATGTACCAATACTCAGTCTATTTCCTTTGGTTAGGGGATTTCGCTGGATGATGACCTGAGAAGCCCCTATTCTCCTCCTGCCAGGCAAGAGACTCATACTAAATTTCTGAGTCGCAACGCCACCTAATGCTATTTTATTATCACTGCTATCCATATTTGCTGGAAAAATTAGTTAGAGTGGTTTTCCCTTTGCCTGCTCTAACCCTTTGATCCACGGCCCTTTATTCATTATTCAGAGCAACCTTTTAGGGCTTTCCTCATCTGCCACCCGAGGGACGCGCCTGGTAGGAGGTAGGTCCCCTTGTTTGATCCAGAAGGAGCAATTGTTCAAGCTAATGCGAAAAGTGTCGGCCTTGACCTTATGGCGGAGCATCTCTCACAGCATTAACAGAACAATCCCTCCCACTAGATCAGACCAGGATACAAATCCAGCAAGTACAAAATTTTGTAATCTGTCGACTTTTCTATTGAGCAATACGGTGCTACCATTTAATTGTTTTAGTTGTTCAATAACATCCATTAGCAAGTGTTCAATACCAGCTTGTGCTGATGGTGTTGTTAAAGTTGAATCAGAACTATCACCATGTATACTCATAGCCATACTTGATGAATCACCTTCATTAGCTGTTACTAATAAATTTGGATCATGTGCCTCTTCTGAATTATTTTCATTTTCGTTTATATCATTTCGATCAGACATTTGCTTTTTTTTATCCGATAATAATCTTTAATTTAAAATAATGAAATAAAACCATGCTTGCCATTTAGGGCGATTTATGTTCTTCATCAATTACAGTATTGAAAATTAGAAAACAAACGAGGTCGCTTTAGTAACTTGTTTGTTTGTGTTTGTATCATATGTTAAAATAAAAGACGATGAATATGATTAAGACTGCGTTTTGTATATTTGTAGATGTTGATCAAATTGACTCCTTCCTCTGTATCCACCGATGTTTTGTCATTATTGATCATATTTCGATCATTGTTCATCTCAAGTATATTTTTTAACGGGTTGAGATACGCTACATACACTTCCACCTACATGTACTTTTTCACTATTGCATAAAAAATTACACTTGGCCTCTGGAAAAGAAAAGATGATGCTAATTACAGCTCTACTTCAGACGCACATATAATTGACATTTAAAGAAAGAAAAAAAGATGTAAAAGTAAAAAAATTTTTCTTGAATTTTTAATTTCTATGTGATATGATTGAACTCCTGTTACAAATGAGAAACTATTTAAGCTAAAATAAAAAAAAAGATCGTCTTTCATAGAAAGTTTTTATTAAAATATTTTATGAATTAAATATCAATGATTTCAACAGGTTTAATTATACGAAATATAGTTATTAATGTTTACCCATGTGTTCAACTGCGGTCAAACTGCGATCGCACTGTGACCCGTAATTGCGAAAAACTGCGACGCAGTTTTAGCATTTTCCGTAGTTACGTCGCACTGCGATAAAAAAATCGCATTTGTAACAAAAGACGCCCAGTCAATATCAGCATTTTCTAAATAAATAAAAAATTAATAAATAAATTTAAATAATTGATAAGTTAATAAAAATTAATAAACTAATGAAAATTAATAAAAATCAATAAATTAATAATCATTGATTAATTAATTCATAATCATTAAATAATTAATAATTCATCATTTAATACGCCACGGCATTGATGTCTTTTTTAGAAAAAAAATGATGTATCTTTCTCATTGTAAAAAGTGGTGACATGGGTATAGTTGTTTATCATTATATTTCGCTCGTCAAAAAACAGACAGTTCATCTATATAGATATATATGAAAGGAGTTGCGAGATTGATATTATCTTTTTTTACCTTCTAAATTAATTTTTAATACATGTTAAATTATAAATTAAAACGGTTTCTTAATACAGGCAAAGCAATTTGAAGTATTCAACAATATAAAATATTGTTAATGAAGATTTTTAATGTTGATTTACCTTTAATTTGTTAACTGGCAATAAAGAAATATGTAGGACTAGGAGATACAATTAAATAAGTTTTTTTTTCAAAATTGAAGAGTTTATTTATCATTTATTGTTAAATTCTAATAATGGAATTTGAACGTTTTCATAGTTTATTTCTGATGAATATTAGTAATAACTGGATTTCTTTATAAGGATTAATTTCAACTTCTTTTATCACTTTGATTCGAGTACTTGAAAAATTGTTTAATTTATTTTTATTAAATAGAAGTTGATTGATGATATTTTCCATTTATACAAGATAGATTTCAATCAGAGATACTAAATTGTCTTCATTCTATAGAAAAAAACATTATTAAAGGAAAGTTTTTTCCAAAACTTTTGCAGTTGTTTGTGCATTATTTCTCGAGTTTTACTTATTTCGAATAGAAAAATATCAAACTCATCTATCAACATGATGTGAAGACAAAAATCTAGACTTGCAATTATTTTAGGTAATTTGTATATTTGTGCCTTGGAGAGAAATAAGATTCGCATTTGAATATTTTGAACAAATATATCGATATTCCAAACTCTTTTTATACTTGACGTTTTTAATATTTCCGTTCCGATTGTGGGACCTTTTTAAAAAGTTTTCTTCATTTTTAAATAACATGTGAATGTTAAAAACGTGATAAACGTCATTTTTATCAAAGTGTAGACGAAAATTCAGAACATCTATATGTAGAAGAATTATTGTTTCAAATAAATAGCTCGATCAGCATATTTCATCCACTTTTGGAAGACGATATTTTCAAAAACGGTGTACAGAATCTTCTATATTGATGACCAAATAGATAACAATGCATAAATGCCCGAAAATCTAACATATTGAACTGATATAGTATATTTTATTTCATTTTTTTTATAAAGAGCCATCTTGTAGGTACTGAAATCAAGTGTCACATGTGATCTTTTCTTTCTGTCATTAATATCAACGCAAAAAAAAACTGATGAAGCAGCACGTGGGCAATCATATTGAAACAAGAAAAGAATTCATATATATATAGTTCTAAGGAGAAGAATTAAAGTCAAAATAAACATCCAATATAATAATCTAATGTGCTAAAACGAGAGAGTATAATGTAGTGCAGAAAAATCGTATAATTTAGTTACTAAGAATGATTAGAATCACAGTCGAACAATTCAATTCAAAAAACGATGAATTTAACTCATAAATTGAACGAAATGAATTGACAATATATTTTTTTAAATTGACTAACAAATTTCAAGATCTACAAGGTACTATGAAAATCATTCATTAAAAGCTTTGTCGTATGTCTTTGCTATCTCATTTAACATTAGTAACAAATTTTTTTTTAAATTATTGGTGAATATACAAAGTTTTTATTTATCTAAATGAGGTTTCATATTATTGAGCAAAACTATCACTTTGGATCGACATACAGAAATTTTGCTTTCTTTGTAAGATGTGAGTAATTCAACAATCATCTAAGGTTTTTTTCTTTGATATTTTAATGTGGTTAGATAGAACTCGTTGAGTTCTACAAGAATATCTATATTGATATTTTTTAAAATCTTTTCTTTGAAACAAAATTTACAAAAAACTACCGCAGAAAGTCTAAATAATCAAAGAAAAAAACGCTGCATAATATTTTTCTATAACTATACAGTAAAATTATGTATCTTGATTCAAACTGACACGTATGTACAGTGACATGGAAGATCGTTCGAATAAATAAAAGCTCGATATATTCACCTATAACTTAAAAAGAATTTGTTGATAAAGTTAAATGAAACAGCAAAGACATATGAAAAAAATGTTGGCCAATGATTTTAAAGGCACCCGGCTATATAAGTTGAGTTAAAATTTTCATGCGTTGAATTGAATTGAGATGATTTTGTTGATTCTATCCTGAATTAACCAACTCTAATGAGATCTAAACAATGTTCAATCATGTTAAATAATTTTCATTCCGATTATTAATTGTCAATTCCAATGAAGTAATAACTGTAAGAAGAAATACGATGTTTTCCACTTCTATGATGAAAACAAATTTTTAAAACGATTTTTTAACAAAAATTGAAATAATTTTTTGTATTATCTGCTCTTTAAATCATTATACTACCATAGAGAAAAAAGTAATGTGAATATCGAAGATTGTTCTATTTTTTTCTAAAATTATTTTCTAAATAAAACCATTAAATTTGCGATTCTTCTAAAGGATGCACACTGTTTGTTGATGTGAAATGTATACAATCATAAAACTTCTGGTAGTAATATCATTCGACAGGCAAACATATTTTTAATTTGAAACAAAAATTAAATGCAAAAATATCAGTGGGTTTATACAACCTGAAACACAAGGGGGAAACGACTATTCGGGCCCTCATCTTCCTATTTTTGAGCGGGTAGTCAGATCCTCAAGTCTATACATTTGAGAGCGTCTTGGACTATCATGAGCTACTATTTAAAGGTACCTTTAGGTCCTCAGGACTTACTGTTTTGAGATACTTGTAGAATCTCATGGGCTCTGATACAGACATAAAATTGGGTTCTTTTAGGCTAGTATATGAATGCACTAATTCAAATCCTTAGAATTGATTGAAATTAGTTTGAATGAGTTGGAATTGATCAGAATGGCTCGATTTACCTAAACTTGCTTTGAAACCCTAAGAATTGGTATAGAATTAGTCTGAAACTGACTGAAATTGAGCCGAATTGACTAGATTTTGCATGGAATTGCTCTTGAACTCACTATAATCGTGTCGAATTAATCACAAATATCAAAATTTCATATGAACTGTAGCTAGATCAAACTCATTCGAGACAGTTTTAGACCAATTCCTTGGATTCTGTAGCATTTATAGGTAATTCGAACCAATTCAACTCAATTCTAGACTAATTGTTATCACTTCCAATTCCAATTCCTACCAATACCGATGATTCCAAGACAAGAATTGGAATTAGGATGGGTTGGAACGGAAACTAATGCATCTGTAGACTAATGGTTAGAGGTACCCTTAGGTACTCATTAGGATGCACCAGTTCCAGTAGACCGAGTCCTCATGACTTACTATTTAAAGATACCCGAAGATTCTCGTGTGCTATTATTTGGAGGTAACCCAGGGTTTCTTATATGCTATTATTCAGATATTCCCCTGTATCCTCACAGCCTACTATTTAGAGGCATTCTCAAGTCCTCAGTCGCTACTATTTGAAGGTATTCTAAGGTCCTCATGTCCTATTATTTAGAGACATCCTTGGCTCATCATGTACTATTATCGGGAAGTACCCTTAGGATCTGATGTTGTATAAATCCTTTCGTCATCCGTCGCACTACGAGAAAATCAGGGTGAGGTTTTCTTCTATTGTGAAAGTTATAAGTTTGTGCGTGTGCTCCTTTTACAATACTTATTTTTCATGCTGCCATTAAGATTCAATCAACGCACAAATAAAAATCTCAAAACCTATATACAGTTCCGATTCGGAAACGGATATATTTTATGTTCTGCGAGAGGAATAGTCAGGAATCCGTTAACTATAAAACAGGGATCTTACATTTTGGAGAGTTAGATAACTCAAACTGCTGACTATTGTAATAGTTTATGACGTCGAATTCTACACTGGCATCGTTATTCAGGTACGATGAACTCATGCATAATAGGTATCGATTATACTTCCATTTCTTCAGAAAACTATTTTTGACTGAAAAGTTTATGGATATTGACACAATAAATTAGTATAAATTTGCATTATTTTGTTTCTGGCCTGTACATAATTTTCTTACAAGCAAAAAACTAAGAGATTAGTGTTGCTCCATGCATTGAACCTTTTCAATACCGCTAAGTAAACTATGCTATATCAATACGAATTGATATATTTTTCTACAGTCGAAAGACAATAGTATTTGTGATTTTTCTGTTGATAGAAAACGTATAGGGAGCAAACCCATTGAAAAATAAAGGTGATCTATAATTAAATATCAAGAAACAATGAGTTGATTTACTAGTTTTTGAAAGCATCTGTTCTGCGATCATTTTGGGTAGCTGGACTCCTAATGTGTTTAGAAATCGACAACCTTGGGACTGCGCTTTTGTTCCGTGTAGGCTTCTGTTATGCAGTGGATTAATATTCTGTGAAGGGATATTGATAAGACATCAGAATCGCAGAATACAGTCATATAATAGCATATGAGGGCCTAAGGATACCTCTATATAATAAAACTTGGTGACCTAAGGGTGCCTCCAAACAATAGCCAATGAGGATCTAAAGATACTTCTAAATAATAGCATATGAGGACATACAGATGACTCCAAAGTATCTCTAAATAATAGCATGTGAGGGTTCAGTCTCCCAGTTCTGAACTGCAACTAGTGCATTCATATTCCCATTTATTCCCATCCATTCCCAACTATTCGCAGCCATTCCGATTAGTCTTTTCCCCCTTGCAATAGATGGTTAATTGCAATAAGTATGCTTAGCAAAATAACTTGTGCATTAATAGATCTGTGTCAAACTGGGTTTATTCTATGTTAATAAGAATTTCTTTTTTTTTTTTTTGTTTAGCCTTGAGATGCTCATTATCTACTTATTTAAAGAAAGTCATCATTAAAGATAAAAATATCTATTAATTTAAATGAAATAACTTCATATTAAAACAAAATAAGAATAGTTCAACGAAAGCAAACAATAATCTTTGTGATAATAACTAGTAGTATTCATCAACTGAGGAATTGAAAATCTTTAGTTGACGGAAATCATCACAGATTCTTTTCCGGTAATGAAATATGTAGATCACTTTTTTTTTTTTCAAAGAAATAATAGAACATACTGTAAAATGTTTTCAGATATTTTATAGATTATAAAAATTCTGCAAAATAGATAAGACTTTTAATTTAATATTAATTGAAATTTCTTATATAGATAAATGTCGAAAATCTGGATCCAATCTCAATTACGACTTTTCATAAAACTGCGACAAATGCAAAGCTATAAGGCACATGAATTTATGTTTGTTATTTATTTACATTTTCAAATTATTCAGTTATTAAAGTATTGTATTGTCTAATAATAATTTCCTCATATAGATATATGTGTATTTTTTACTACCATTTTGACGTGAATGTAGAGCAAAGAAAAAAAAGGGAATTATAGAATTTGAGAAGGCTTCTGAAGCTGTATAAAATATTTCTACAATCGTGATATGTGTTACTTCCGATTTTTGCGTATCAGCAATCGTTAATAAAGTTTTCAGTAGTTAACAAAAGAATTTCTTTTTTTTTAAGTCTTTTTATTAGTGTGCTTGTCATTAATTTAATTAAAAAAAGGTAGAAATTTGTTTATTGTTATTGCACTTCGTATTATATACATATATTCTTGAGAATTTTGAGATCATCAATATCCTTTATAAAATCTTCTGCTTTCTTTAAATTATCATTAGTCTATGTTAGATAAAACTAGAAATAAAAAAGTAAAGGACAATTTATATCAAAATTTAGTGTGCAATGTTCATGCTTAATATATATATATACACATAAATCATGAACATTAGATAATATTGATTTGAATAGAATACTATTATAAATGATTTTAATTTCAATTGACATAATATATGGAACGGAATGGTCGATACACATTTTTTGTTTATTTTGTAATAGTAAAATAGATTAATTATATAAAAAGTTCATATAGACAAACGTTTGAATAAAGACTGAAAAATATCTTACTAATTGCTCGTATATTATTTCTAATTATTATTTAATTGAGAGTTGTGTGATGGTAATACATGATCACACAAAAAACGTAAATCTTTTCGTTATCTGATGAATGACGTTAAGTCTTAAAATCTTAACTTATCTTTATATGGTATATATTTCTTTTTTTAGCATCAAAAGTCATACTTATACGATAAACGTAATATGAGACTGCGAAATATTTACTTAACATATTAATAATCATATCTTAAAGATTTATTAAATTATCTATATAATGTCAAAGATAATCTTATTGAGATTATTGAAAAAAAAAATAAGTGATATAAAATTATGAATACAAATCAATTCCTGATTTATTAAATATAAATATATATATATATAACTTACTTTTTATATATTTACTCACTTGAAAAAGAAAAGCTTAAAATACTTCACGATATAAATACATTCTTTTCTTATGTGAACGACTCATAAAAACATAATTTATCCTTCATTATTTTATTGAATCAATATTCTTTTATAATCAATGAAAAATAAAAACTTTTTAATATATAAATGAATTTATTCACGTCTAGAATAATTAAATATTTTGTTTTAAGAAATTTCTTATACAACTATTTTAAATTCTTTTAAATGTTGTATTTTCATCTATTTAAAAAGTATAATAGTTATGTATGTAAAATAAAAAATCAAGACAAAATTTATAAGGATTACAAGGATTACGAAATATTACATATTTAATCATTTATGACTTTCAAATGTCATTCTTTTTTAGTAGTAAAATAAAACTGTATGTTAATGAATTAAAAAATCATGATCAATACACCTACGGTATACAAACAGGGAATTAGGAATGGTCAAAAAGTACAAAGGAATGGGTAAAAAATATATTGATAGTTTATTTTCGCTTTCTCTCTCTCTCTCTCTCTCTGCTTCTTTCAATGATGACGTCAATATGTGAGGGCGAGAGGTTTAATACAACTGTGTTACTTGAATATTATGATGATTTTTTTCCAAGTACCGTAACATATACGTATATCTTGGCTTCCAATTTTAAAAGTCATGAAATACTGCTCTATATATATGACATATCAATGTATCAGAACTATTCTAAAATTTGATATATAAATCGAAATTTATCGAATAGATTTTTAAAAAGTCTATACAACACAACTTATTCCATATACGATTAACAATTCAGTAATAAATATGGAAATGTTCGATTCAGAAAAAGATGATGGTATGAACTACTAATTCTTTATTTAATCAATCTATAATTTGTATATAATTCTAGCTGCTGCAGCAATCATATTTGTAACTGGTGATACAAATGTGAGTAGTTTTGATTTTATTGTACTTCAAATATTAATAAATGTAATATTTTTAGGCTGGTAATACGAGTGGCCTTTCCTATGCCAAGTATCGTAGGGAATAATACATGTTGTCGTATATCGGGTTAGAAGAACAAGGATCAGAATAATCATTGAATTAATGCATTTAGCTTCTATATCAAACATATTGGGGTGAATAAAGATGGTGACGTCACACCAATATGTATATATATATATATATTTAAGATGGATAGAATGCAACTATACAATAGTTGCATGTAAGTCATCATACTTTCTATACTTTATTTTTTTGCTATATTAAAAAATTTTGTGTATATCGCGATTATATTCTTATTTTTCTCCAGTGTATTTATTCAAAATAAATATTTTATAAAAGATTTCAAGGATTATACTATATTCTTAACCTTGAAAAACAGAAGGTATTAGTGAGTGAATAGAATTTATTAAGTCAGGGTATACATATGTCACAGATAGATGCAAAATTATAGTTATAGGTGTATATCGAACTATTGTTTATTGATGTTAATATCGTGAATTATTGATTTATATAGAGAATCTGGACTAGAGTAATGGAGTTTAATCACTCAAGTAGGTAAGTTTTTTGTAGAGAATTTTAGTTAATGATATATTATGAGATATACACTTTTTAGAGGGCTCGCTCCTTCACAAACAAACTTTTGTATGTTTTTCCAATTTCAACCAAATACATCAGTGTATATTAATCTAAGTTAGGATAGATTATGAGTAAAGTAACGAGTGCTTCATATTGAATGGCTGTGTTTTGCATGCCAGTTTTCATTCATTTGACATACTGTATTTAAAAAAACAAACATACAAGTAAAAGATGTAGCGTAAAAAGTTCTATAATTTACATAAGACTGCTTTTCTTATAGTTTTACTCTTTATGATTAAAGTGGTCGAAATTATGAGCAATCAAATTTTAACCGTGTAAAAACGATATTTTTTCTGATACAACACAAATTCAAGTTTTTTCTGTCTCGATCTTTTTAGAATTGTTCTGCGTAACTTGTACAGCTTCTCATGTTGCATTTCGTACTTGTATATTTCGTTATTTTAATACAGCATATTAAGTGAATGAAAACTGAAATTGCAGAACGCGGCGATTCAATATAACAGACCCGTCATCTTCTCCAAAGCTTCGGTATAGTAATGAGTTATAGTTAATTTATTGGCCAGAAGGACCTTGTATGCGTACACGGTTTTCGTAATGAAGATACGAATTAATATGCCTAGACGATTTTTGAATGGTAGAATACCCTTAGGGAGAGATCGTACCAGTGCTTAACTTCTAAGATTTGCTTTGTTTGTTTTTTGGAAAAGAAAGATTTCGAAAAATTCTCGAATTCATCGTCATAAAAATCAGTACTCAAAATGAAGGATTGAAGTTTTTTATTATATCAAAAGAGAAACTCAAAAATCAAGCTCTTCTATGACCTAACCTTAACTGTTTGCTATGTGATAAAAACAATACATTATCACTTTTATATTCAGTCATTATGGAGAAAAGCTTACCAATTTCAAATAGTATACTGGAAAATACTGAATTTGAGAGAAACGTTAAATTTCGGAACTCAGTTTATTTCATTGAAATTCTTTAGATTTTTACGAGATATACATGCATTATATGTCATAGTTTTAGAAGAGACCATAAATATGTAATCTCTACCTCAAATGTTCTCTTGATAATTAATATTAAAAAAATCACTTTATTCATGCTGATGGAAAATTGAAAACCTTGATAACCGCGAAAAAAGTTCTCAAATAAAACATGATAGTAGGGTCTAAATTCATCAAAATCTATCCATTTTGCGAAAGGTTATATATATTCTGAAATAAAATATTGCCTATAATAAAAACTCAATTTCAATATTTATTTTCTTTATGAGATTATTTATGAATTTTATTCTATTTTTAACACAATAAAATTTACCTGAAACAAATTGATAAAATAGTAGATATTTGAATGTGAGTTTGAATAAAATATATTCATTTCTTTTATAACATATTTAATTTGAAAAAAAAAACAAAATTCTTTATAAAACATCATTTTTAACTATATCAAATTGAGAATTAAGTCATTGAATAAATTATTAAATTTGATTTAAATAGAATTCTGTTTTTTTTTAAATATATTAAGATATTGTATACATTATGCAGCACTAGAAATATTCACTTTGTTTGATATCTTCGATGATATTTTTTTTTATTTCATGAAGATAATATTTCGTTATATTGATGACATAATTTTTTCTACGTAAATTATTCATTTTACATTCTTTCTATCGATCAACAATTTCGTATTGTAATATAATCCGATAATTTCCAACTTTCCTCCATCAGTTATCTTTCGTATATGCGATTACCAATCAATTTTGCTCTTTTGAATACAATAATAATTTAACATTTCAATGTTGGAAAATGCCTAGAACCATATAATAAAAAATAAAACGTCATATCATTTTTATCGCATCCAATAGATACTGGCCATGATATTCTTCGAAAGATACGT
Source organism: Macrotrachela quadricornifera (assembly GCA_022393335.1). Classification (NCBI taxonomy): domain Eukaryota; kingdom Metazoa; phylum Rotifera; class Eurotatoria; order Philodinida; family Philodinidae; genus Macrotrachela; species Macrotrachela quadricornifera. The sequence goes on along the minus strand of JAJEKB010021534.1, from coordinate 101,387 downwards.
AGTTTTTCTCCGAAATCACATACGAGACAGTGTCGTCATATGAAAGAAAAATATTTCTTCTTTCCTTCATCTACTCAAAATCATGTCGAATCAAACTATATAAAGTGATGGGTATCGACAAAAACATACTATAAAATTACCAACAAAATAGAAATATTTGTGTAAGCATTGGTCAGTATAAGTACAATGTTTGATCCATCCAACTGTGATTGTAAGTAAAGATTTCTTTTTTTTTTTGTTAATTCAAAATAAATCAAGTCTTTTATGTATATATACGTATGTCTTTAGCTAATGCAGCTGTGATATATATAAATGGTGATACACAAGTAAATATAAAATTTAACCAGAAAATTTGATTTTTTTTTGTTATTAATAGAGTGATATTACAATTGTTTTGGCGTATTCATCAAATAATAATTCAAGTACGTAGTTAATCATGCCATCAAGGTAAAGATAAGAATCGTCTATCATAATAACGCATAAAATCAAAAACCATACATACCTGGTAACGACTGCGGTGTGACTTTATTCGATTAAGAGAAACGAACAAAATATTGTGAAGGGTGTGCTTATATGCAACACCCACCTGTCTATGTAACATAACTATTTAGTATTTTTTTGTATAATGTAAAAAAACCATATATAATTAAGGTCAGTTATGTAGTCTTTTTTCATTGTTTTCTATTGTATTTATTTTAAAAATGAAAAAAAAAATTAATCAAGTAAAAAATACAATTCTAAACTATTTTGTTTTTACAAGCAGTGATTAAGTTATATATAAAACAATGTATTGCGTGTACTAAATATTAAAAAGCTAAAAGAAAACAATCACTGGGTCAAAACAAAAACAAACAGAAAAAGCAATACTACTACACGTAATATAAGATTAAAGTATAAATATATTAAATACAAATTTATTTAAAATATAAATTTTTTGAGAGCCAATCATTATCAAATGAAGCTATTTGTTCATTGTCCGTAAGAAGATGAGAGACTGTTTCATCAACACTATCCAATGTAAATGTTAATTCTAAAAAAAAATAAAAGATTATCAACTTTTTTAAGATTTAATTAGTACAAAGGATTTAATGTACATAAAAAAATGTTTAGACTTGAATTATGACTATAAATAAAATTAAGAATAAATCAAAGTATCTAAATCTAGTTGAATATTTGTAGTTTCTAATATTTGATGTCAGAAGACTGAATATTACGATATGACACAATCATAAAAATGCTATTAAAAGCAAATTATATATATTTCTATAAACACAAAGTAATATAAAATTTGTGTCAATATTTCGTCTTACTATACTCTATGACTATTCATTGTTTTAGGTTTCATTTAAGAATAGTTGTTATTTTTGTGATTCATAAAATTTTTCTTTTCTGTTTTACATATAAAATGATTCATTGATTCTTTTAACTATACTTTCATCGTGTCAATAGAATTATATAGAGTATTTTATAAGTCTTTGAACGTAACAAAATTTATTTATATGGACATACGTAGCCATGTCTAGATTTTATGTTGCTATATCAACCTTTAGTACTCGTAATAATTTTTCAAATAATATCTTTTTAAATAACACCTTCGCTTGTAACAATAAAAATATAAACATGATAATGTAATGATAAATTTTTTGAACTCGAACAACAATGAAGGACATCCTATACTAATTGATAATAAATTGTCTATGATGTTTTTTATAGTTTTTCATGACTTTAAGGGCTGAAATTTTTCTCATACATATATCTAATCAAGATCTTTTATTTTGGTATGTTTCAACTCTTTAGCTATAACTATTGGTGAAATATATAAATATTGCTATCTAGTTTTTATATTATTTTCAGAAAATAATGCAAAAGTGGCGTAGTAAACTTTGTGTGTTTTAGCAGTAGTTATAGCTATACAGACAAAACTTATCGAAATAAAATACCTTGATAAGATATATATGTAAGAAAAATTTTAACCTTTGAGATCGAGAAAATATCATAAATAATTTAGCATTAGTTACTACGGGGCACTCTTTATTGTTGGTCGATGTCACAAAATTCATCATAACATTATCATGTTTATATTTTTATTACTATAAGCGAACATACTATTCAATCATATATCATTTAAAAGACTGTCACAAGTATTAAAAGTTGATATAGAACCATAGTAGTTAAGTATTGTTCTGTATGTTCATACAAACGAATTTTGCCACATCCTAAGATTTATGAAATAATGTGTAACATTTCAAATACTATTTTTCTAATTTCTAAACTATTTAAACATTCTTATAAATAATTATTTATTACCATCAAATGTCCAAAAGATAGGTTTATCTGTATATATTTCAACCATATCATTTAATTTTTTAATAAGTTCTTCAGGTTTCTCTATTTGTAATAAATAAAGTAATTGAATAACTCTAGATAATAAAGAGAAAAAATAATATTTTAAATAATTAAAATAAGTTTATTTTACTGTTCATGTGTGATTATTTCATTATGATTTGTATCAAATATATCAAACCATTGTTTAATTATATTTTTTGTATAAAAACCATTATTAACAATAGGTAAAAATATATCTCGAAATTCTATCCAATTAATTAATAAATCTGAATAAAAAAAAAACGTTCTTTCAAAACTAAAACTGAATTTCTTTGTACAAACCTGTATTTTGTTTTTTATTAAGAAATAATTGAATAAATTCTTGTAAAGTATTATTTGGTATATTTATATTATGATTTATAAATTCATTTAATATATCTTTAGATAAATCTTCCTTATTACTATCTAATTGTTTCGTATCAGAATTAGCACCAATATTTTTATATATTTTTCCAAGTACTAAAATAATAAAAAAAAATTATCTTTAATAAATAAAAATAGCAAATCAAATTTTATTTATTCTTCTACATAATATTTCATTATTAAATTTATCATTTGTTTTTAATGGAAAATTTATAATTGGTACTTCTAATGATATTATTTCATTATATGTTGGAGATTGGTTAAACCATTGCTTATTTTCAGTTTCTTCCGATAAAACATGTTCATTTATATCATCAGTCTTTTGAATAGCTTCAATTAATTCTATTTAAAAAATAAATAAATTAAAAATATTACTTAATGCATATCAAAAGTAGATTTCTTGTAGAATGCTTGAAGAAATTTTCTTTTTATAGAGACTAATAGTGCAAAGGCAAAGATCTGATTAAATGATGCAGTAGTACAGTTCTTTGTTATTACTATCAGTCTATATAGAGAAAAAAAAACTTTCAAGTATTCTATGAGAAATTCATATAATTTTATAAACATGTTTTTTTTCTTTTACCATCAGCAGTTATTTTTCCATCATGATCCGTATCATATTCACTAACAATAGATTGTGCAAGATCAATAGTATCATGAGCTTGAAGAACTTCAAGTAATTCTGAAAATTTTTTTTTTAATTTATTTATTTAAAAAAAACAAAATTTTTTACCAGCTATTTCTTGTACTGATAAATAACCATCATTAGTTGTATCAAATAAATCAAATAATTTTCGAATATGTCGCACTGTATAACGACCAGTTATTATAGGAAAAAGTATATCACGAAATTCAATCCAATCAAGTGTGTCAGGACGATCTTATTGGAAAGAAAAAACAAAAGATAAGAAAATAGTAACATTGTTTTATATTTACTTGCTTGAGCTGCGGCTTGTACAAGATATTTTCGAAATAAATTATCAAATAATGTTCGTATAAAATGATCATGAAATTCGAGATTTTCAAGTAATTTATCAGGTAAATCACTGTTTATTTCTACTAAATCTTCATCATTGGCTAATTCATGAAATATATAACGAAGATCTATAATAAAATATTTAACACATTAGATAATTTATATTGGTTTAAGACAATAGATAGAAAAATATATTGTAATTTTAAAAATCATCTTTTTTGTCACTCAAATTGATTGCGTGATAAAATAATAGGATATTTTAATTGGATTTCTGTGTATTTTGATTAATAAAAAGGGTTGAATTATTTCTATTTATACTAACCTTGCATAATTAATGCTAAATGTGGATCTTCATTATCATCGAATCGTGTTCCATATTTTGGAGAAGTTGTTGTATCAACTTCTAAAACAAACGAATAAAACAATATCATATAAATTTTAGAAAAAAATAAATAAATTCAAATTTAATTTTCTATTAATTAATATAACCTTCAATATCAGTTAATGACATATTATCTGATGATTGTTTGCTAGTATCTTGTAAGAATAAAGAATTAGATTCATTTAAAGTATCATCATGTTGGTGATCAGTGGCTATTATTGAGGAGATAGTATCAGTTGAAATATTCTCCTCTGTTTTATTTGAACGAGAAGTACTAAGTTCATCTTCTCTTTCTGGTTGATTTGATGTTTTATCTTCATTTAATTCTGTTTTTTTATCTTGAATAGATGATGTGTCTGCATCAGATTGTGAAAGACTTTGTTTTCTTTCTTCTTGTGGCATATCAACTAATGCAAACGATGATGATCGTGATTCATTTGGTTTAGTTTCAATAGAAACATCATATTCTTCTAATGATGATGGTTCGATAGAATGAATTGATTGATGTAATTCATTAGTTGTTCTATCATCAGTGAAATGTGATGTAGATTCTTTATGTTTAATATCTTTCTCAGTTTCATCAGATGATTTGCTTAAATTGTTTTCATTACCAAATACATCTGCTAAATAAAATATATTAGTTTAAATGAAGTTAGATAGTTCTTCTTAGAAGATTTTTAATCAAATAAATCTTTAAATTTATTTTATCTTTTTCTCTTCAAACTTCTAAAGATCCCATCTTACTAAACTGAAAATTGGAAAAAAAAAAGTTTATATGTTGAAACTTGATAAACGTGTCTTTTGCTGCTTTTTTAGTTTTGTTTTTAGGCAATTACAAGGAATTTTCACAGACAAAAATACTGGCTCACTTCCTGATATTGTTGCATGGTAATCATCAGCAGAAATTGATGAAGATTTATTGTTAACACCAGTATTTACTGTAGAAGTATCTGTGGCAGCAAGTTTTTGAACTTCGGTAGAAGTTTGACTATCTTCGGATGACAATGTAGGTGCTTCACGAACAGTGAAAGTTGATGCTTGATATTCCGGTACCACTGTATCAGTAGCGAAAGAAGATCTTTGTGCGTCAGATAATGTTTGATGTTCTTCTGGAGATGCTGGAGGCGATGGATGAACTTTAGAAGATGTAGGTTGATCATCTGTAAATGTTGGGGCACTAATTGAAGGAGATGATTTTTGAATATTAGATGGTATTTCTGAACCTATCGAAGAAGTACGTGATGATGATTGATGTTCTTTTGGAGGTGTTGATGGCAGTTGTCGAATGTGAGACGATCCAAA